>JABUQX010103817.1:0-25348 GCA_015478945.1 Trachelipus rathkii
GCCTTTCTCAATCACAATCTTTTAAAAAAATGATATAAATTAACTTATTACAGCATAATTTTAATTTTTAAATATGGGGGAGGCGACACGCCATTGAATAATTTTTCAGTAAACGACTTTTAAATAACATTTATTGAATTATTTAAAACCTTACCGTTTCGGTGCTCCTCACGAGTCTCTTTCACGACCGATCGACGGCGAGCGTTATCCTCGTTATTCGGAAGCGCGAACGTCCATTCGTCCAACATCCAATGGGCCGCCGAAGCGCCTTTCTTGAGAGAGAATTTAAAACACGTCCGCTCAGCACCACTTCGAAAATAAACTGACTCTTCTTCTTCGGAATTCGCCCTCGTATAGTCGTCGCGTTTCACGAGGGCGATGAGCGAACTCGTTGAAGAAGATAGACTCGACTGATAAATTTCAATTTTTTTTGGCGGCAATTTCAATCACGATCTTTAAAAAAAATATAATTGTATAAATTTACTTATTACTGCATAATTTTCAATTTTGAATATGGGCAGCGGCGCGTCTTTCTCGAAAAAGAATTATAAAACACATTCGCTCAGCACCATTTCCAAAATTTGTTTATTAATAATAATAGATTTTACTTAAATAATTTTTAAATCTAAAATTTAAGAAAAACTTTTAAAAAAACTCACCCAAGGCGAAGATTTCCTAAAATGGAATGCCACGACGAATTCGTTGATATTATATTTCACCGCGCCTTCTCCATTCGTCCAACATCCTATGCCCGCTGAAGCGCCTTTCTTGAGAAAATTATAGATCACGTCCAGTCAGCACCGCTTCCAAAATAAACTGAATCTTCTTCTTCGGAATTCTCCCTCGTATATTCGTCACGTTTCACGAGGGCGATGAGCGAACTCGTTGAAGAAGATAGACTCGACTGATAAGTTTCAATTTTTTTTTGCCGCCAATTTCAATCACGATCTTTAAAAAAATATATATAAATTTATATATTACTGCATAATTTTCATTTATGAATATGGGGAGGTGGCGGCGCGGCTTTCTCGAGAGAGAATTATAAAACACGTCCGCTCAGCACCGTTTCCAAAATTTGTTTATTATTAATAATAGATTACTTAAATAATTTTTAAATCTAAAATTTAAGAGAAACTTTTAAAAAAACTCACCCGAGGTGAAAATTTAATAAAATAGAACACCATGACGAAATCGTTGCGATTTTTTTCCACCGCGTCTTCTCCATTCGTCCAAAATCCTATGGGCCGCTGAAGCGCCTTTCTTGAGAGAGAATTATAAAATACGTCTACTCAGCACCGCTTCAAAAATAAACTGACTCTTCTTCTTCGAAATTCGTCCTCACATAGTCGTCGCGTTTCACGCGGGCGAAGGGTGAACTCATTAAGGAAGATAGATTCGTCTGATAAATTTCAATTTTTTTGGCGCCTTTTTCAATCACAATCTTTAAAAGAAATATTTTTATATAACTTTACTTATTACTGCAAACTTTTCATTTTTGAATATTGGGCTGCTCCTTGCCTTGCATTAGTTTTTTCAATAAAATTTTTTTATATAACATTTATAAAAATTATTTTAAACCTTACCGTTTCGGTGCTCCGTTCACGAGTCTGTTTCACCACCGTTCGACGACGACGCGGGATCTACCGTTATTCGGAAGCGAGAGCGCGTCTCGCATTTCAAAGTAGGCCACGACGTAATTGGCGCCTTCTCCCTTCGTCCAGCATCCTATGGACCAACGAATCGACTTTCTTCCTAGATACATAAAACACTTTCGCTCAGCACTGCTTCCAAAAATTGTTTAATATGATAGATTTTTCTTAAATCAATTTTAAATCTAAAATCTAAGAGAAACTTTAAAAAATCTTACCCAGGCGAAGATTTCCAAAAATAGAACGCCACGACGTAATCTATGCAATTTTATTCCACCGCGCCTTCTCCCTTCGTCCAACATCCTATGGGCCGCCGAAGTGCCTTTCTTCAGAGAGAATTATAAAACACCTTCGCTCAGCACCGCTTCCAAAATAAACAGACTCTTCAGCTTTGAAATTCGCCCTCGCAAAGTCGTCGCGTTTCACGAGAGCGATGGGCAAACTCGTTGAAGAAGATAGACTCAACTGATAATTCCAATTTTTTTGGCGCCTTTTTCAATCACAATCTTTAAAAAAATGTTTTTATATAAATTTACTTATTATTGCATACTTTTCATTTTTGAAAATGGGGCGATGGCTCGCCTTTCATTAGTTTTTTCCAGTAAACGATTTTTATATAACATTTATATAATAGATTTTACTTAAATTTAAAATCTACGAGAAACCTTTTAAAAAAAACTTACCCGAGACGAAGATTTCCTAAAATAGAATGCCAAGACGTTCTCGTTGCTGTTTTTTCTCACCGCGCTTTATCTCTTCGTTCAGCATCCTGTTGGCCGCCGAAGCGCCTTTCTTGAGAGAGAGAATTAAAAAACACGTCCGCTCAGCACCGCTTCCAAAATAAACTGACTCCTTTTCTTCGGAATTCGCCCTTGCTTAGTCATCGCGCTTCATGAGGGCGATGGAAGAACTCATTGAAGAAGATTGACTCGACTTAAGTATAAGTCGAAGGTCTAAGTGCTAAAAATAAAAAAATCTCAAAGAAAATTATTCACAAAAAATTTTTAAGTCGAAATTATTTTTCGGAATTTGCACTTAGATCTTCGACTTATACCAGTTCCCTAAGCGGCTTCACTATATGACGTCATAATCGGGTTGACGATAGTTCGAGCTTAAGAAAATGGCATTTGAAAGCGTTCAGCCGCTTTTGCGATTCCCGTAAGGCGACACTATATTATAGTGACGTTTCGAAGGGAACCCAAAAACGACCTAACGTGATCGCGCGACAAATTTTAGGTATAAATTATCGCTTCAACCCGATATAGTGACGTTTGGAAGGGAATTGATATAAGTCAAAGGTCTAAGTATAAGTCGAAGGTCTAAGTGCTAAAAAATAAATTCTCCCAAAGAAAATAATTCACAAAATTTTTTTAGGTCGAAATTATTTTTCGGAATTTGCACTTAGACCTTCGACTTACACCAGTTCCCTACCCGGCGTCACTATATGACGTCATAATCGGTTTGACGATAGTTCGAGCTTAATAAAATGGCATTTGAACGCGTTCAGCAGCTTTTTCGATTCCCGTAAGGCGACACTGTATTATTGTGACGTTTCGAAGGGAACCTAAAAACGACCTAAAGTGATCGCGCGACACTTTTTAGGTATAAACTATCGTTTCAACCCGATATAGTGACGTTTCGAAGGGAACTAATATATGTCGAAGGTCTAAGTATAAGTCGAAGGTCTAAGTTCTAAAAAATAAAAAATCTCAAAGAAAATTATTCACAAAAATTTTTTAAGTCGAAATTATTTTTCGGAATTTGCACTTAGACCTTCGACTTATACCAGTTCCCTAAGCGGCGTCACTATATGACGCCATAATCGGGTTGACGATAGTTCGAGCTTAAAAAAATGGCATTTGAAAGCGTTCAGCCGCTTTCGCGATTCCCGGCAGGCGACACTATATTATAGTGACGTTTCGAAGGGAACATAAAAACGACCTAACGTGATCGCGCGACACTTTTTAGGTATAAACTATCGCTTCAACCCGATATAGTGACGTTTGGAAGGGAATTGATATAAGTCGAAGGTCTAAGTATAAGTCGAAGGTCTAAGTGCTAAAAAATAAATTCTCCCAAAGAAAATAATTCACAAAATTTTTTTATGTCGAAATTATTTTTCGGAATTTGCACTTAGACCTTCGACTTACACCAGTTCCCTACCCGGCGTCACTATATGACGTCATAATCGGTTTGACGATAGTTCGAGCTTAATAAAATGGTATTTGAACGCGTTCAGCCGCTTTTTTGATTCCCGTAAGGCGACACTATATTATAGTGACGTTTCAAAGGGAACCCAAAAAACGACCTAAAGTGATCGTGCGACACCTTTTAGGTATAAACTATCGCTTCAACCCGATATAGTGACGTTTCGAAGGGAACTAATATATGTCGAAGGTCTAAGTATAAGTCGAAGTCTAAGTGCTAAAAAATAAAAAATATCAGAGAAAATTATTCACAAAAAATTTTTAAGTCGAAATTATTTTTCGGAATTTGCATTTAGACCTTCGACTTATATTAGTTCCCACCGAGGCGTCACTATATGACGTCATATTTGGTTTAAAGACAGTCTAAGCTTAAGGAAATGGTATTTGAAAGCGTTCAGCCGCTTTTGCGATTCCCGTAAGGCGACACTATATTATAGTGACGTTTCGAAGGGAACCCAAAAACGACCTAAAGTGATCGCGCGACACCTTTTAGGTATAAACTATCGCTTCAACCCCGATATAATGACGTTTCGCAGGGAACTAAATATATGTCGAAGGTCTAAAGTAATAATTCGAAGGTTAAGTGCTAAAAAAATGAAAAATCTCAATAGAAAATTATTCCAAAAAATTTTTTAAGCGAAAATTATTTTCGGAATTTGCACTTAGACTTCGATTATACCCGTTCCCTAAGCGGTGTCAGCTGATATTGAGTCATAATCTGGTTGAACGTAGTTTCGAGCTAAGAAAATGGCATTTGGGAGAAAGCGTTCAGCCGCTTTTGCGATTCCCGTAAGGCGACACTATATTATAGTGACGTTTCGAAGGGAACCCAAAAACGACCTAACGTGATCGCGCGACACCTTTTAGGTATAAACTATCGCTTCAACCCGATATAGTGACGTTTGGAAGGGAATTGATATAAGTCGAAGGTCTAAGTATAAGTCGAAGGTCTAAGTGCTAAAAAATAAATTCTCCCAAAGAAAAGTTTATTATAATAATTATAGATTTTACTTAAATTATTTTTAAATCTAAAATTTAAGAGAAACTTTAAAAAAAAACTTACCCGAGACAAAGATTTCCTAATATAGAATGCTATGACGTAATCGTTGCCTTTTTTCTCACCGCGACTTCTCCCTTCGTTCAGCATCCTGTGGGCCGCCGAAGCGCCTTTCTTGAGAGAGAATTATAAAACACGTCCGCTCAGCACCGCTTCTAAAATAAACTGACTCCTTTTCTTCGGAATTCGCCCTTGCTTAGAGATCGCGCTTCATGAGGGCGATGGGAGAACTCATTGAAGAAGATTGACTCGACTGATAATTTTCAAATTTTTTTCGCGCCAATTTCAATCACGATCTTTAAAAGAATTTATTATATAATTAAATTTACTTTTAACGCGGAATTTTCATTTTTGAATTATGTTTATTATAATAATAGAATTTACTTAAATTATTTTTAAATCTAAAACCTAAGAGAAACTTTTAAAAAAACTTACCCAAGACGAAGATTTCATAAAATAGAATGCCACGACGCAATCGTTGTCTTTTTTATCTCAACGCGCCTTCTCCCTTCGTTCAGCATCCTGTGGGCCGCCGAAGCGCCTTTATTGAGAGAGAGTTATAAAACACGTCCGCTCAGCACCGCTTCCAAAATAACTGACTCCTCTTCTTGGGAATTCGCCCTTGCTTAGTCATCGCGCTTTATGAGGGCGATGGGCGAACTCGTTGGAGAAGATTGACTCGACTGGTAATTTTCAATTTTTTTACGTCAATTTCAATCACGATCTTTAAAAAAATTATTATATAAATTTACTTATTACCGCTTAATTTTCGTTTTTGAATACTGGGAGGCGGTGTGCCTTTCATTAGTTTTTGTCAGTGAACGACTTTTTTATATAACATTTATAATAAAATTAGTAACAACCTTACCGTTTCAGTGTTCCTTTCGCGAGTATCCTTCACGACCGTTTGACGATGTCTTCTCCCTTTGTCTAGCATCACATGAACCGCCAAAGTGCATTTCTTCAGAGAGAGAGTTAGTTATAAAACACATATTCTCAGCACTTCATTCAAAATAAATTGATTCCTATTCTTCTTCTGAATTCGCCTTCGTATAGTCATCGCATTTCACGAAGGCGTTGGGCGATATCGTTGAAGAAGGTAGACTAGACTGATAATTTTAAATTTTTTTTTTGTGCTAATTTTAACCACCATCTTTATATAAATTTACTTTTTACCGCATAATTTTCATTTTTTATTATAAGGCAGCGGCGCGCCTTTCATTAGTTTTTGTCAGTAGTCGACTTTTAAATAACATTTATAAAAAATATCAACAACCTTACTTTTTCGATGCTTCGTTCGCGAGTCTCTTTCACGACCGTTCGACGGCGCATTCTCCCTTCGTCCAGCATCCTATGGACCGCCGAAGCGCTTTTCTTCAGAGAGAGTTATAAAACACGTCCGCTCAGCACCGCTTCCGAAATAAACTGACTCTTCTTCTTTGGAACTTGCCCTCGTATCGCCATCGCGTTTCATGGGGGGCGATGGCTGAATTCGTTGAAGAAGGTAGACTCGATTGATAATTTTCAATTTTTTTGGCGCCAATTTCAATCACAATCTTTAAAAAAAATGTTTTTATAAATTTAATGACATTTTAGAAGATTTTCAAACTTTTTTAATATCGTGAGTTTTAAAACGCTATTCAGCTATACGTAATGCTTTTTTTCATGAAGGGGTTGGGCGAACTCGCTGAATATTTTTTATGTAGACCTTGAAGCTAACCACGTCGGTCGAAGAGAATTCGCTTTCACTCTCAAAAATACGTTTGATCGTTGTTTTGAGAATTTTCAACTTTTTCTTGGCGCTGTTTTCAACTCTTCGAGCGCGGAATTTGATAAAACTCTTCCATCTTCGTACCGTCTATCTGTCTTGGAATATTTCATCATTAAATTATATTTTATATTTAAAATAAAACGTGAATATAATTTTTAATCGATCTATAATAATTACGATATATGAAAATAAAAGCTCATATATAATCTCGGTAATCGAATTTCGCGAACATTTTTATTCATCCGAACGATGGAAGAGGCAGCAGCAGCAGCAGCAGCAGCAGAAACAGTTGCTCTCCTAAATGTAACTCAACTGGCTCTAAAAAACGATGGTGGAAAAAAAGAGGATTTGATAACAAAATATTCAAATTTCGTGCGAGGTGATAATTCGAGAAAGCGGCAAAAGATCCTTCGCTTGAAAGAAAACAATTGCGAAATTGATTTCAATAGCTTATTTCTTTCGAATAATTGGGGGTCGATAGAAAACCTCCCTAATAATTCTCACCGCGATGATATCAAATGGTTGTGTCTTTCTAAAGCCGAACGTCGAGAAAGGGTGAAAAGATTATGTCCTCTTTTTTACAGACACAATGAAAACACAGAAAAATTTATCGCCGCTCACAAAATTCAAATTTTAAATTTAGCCGTAGAAAGCTCATTACGTCATTTGCGAAAGAACAAAAAGGAGCGAGATTATTTTCCGTTTTCTGAGAACGATGAAGTGTATTTCAACAATATCAAAGAAAGAGGCTATTTTAAAAGAGAAAAAAGCGACCTCGATAAATCTTATTGGAATGCTGACATATTTAAGTCGTCTTTTTCTAACGAAATTTACGATCAGGAAGAAAATAAAGATTCATCCCTATATTTAATAATTCCGTCGTCTTTCGAATCTAAGGGCGTCGCAGAATTTAATTTTAAATTCTTTACGGATGAGGATTACAAAAAATTGAGTGTGGAAGAAAAACAAAAGAGTATTCGGCTGAATAAAATTCCGATCACTTGGAGTCAAATTTTACAAAGTTGCGTTGAGGAAATTTCGACTACTTTTCGTTCAGGGAAACTTGATGACGAGGACACTGATTTGTCGAATTTAATTTGGATTATGACTGGAGAAATGGTTAATGCTTCAAATTGCGGGAGGAGCCAAAAAAGAAGTCGCGGCCAACGGGTGAGGAAAGGTTATTTCCAGTTAAATACAAGAGATAATTACGGCGATTTGTTTCTTTATAACGCCGTTTTGTATTTGTTAAACCCGAGTTGCAAAATATTTTCCACTTCTCCCCTGAATTACTTTTCGCTCAAACTATTTTTTTTCCTTCGGTCGTATTACGTCAAACCGAAACGGTACGTCAACGAGTTAAAGGCTTTCAATGAATCGTATACGGTTTGGCTGCTGAGAGACGACGTTCTTAAATGTTTATTCAATCGCATGATCGCTAAAGAAGTGAATAACATTAGCAGTTACAAATCGCACGAAGATAATTTAGTGAAATCGCCAGCTTTCCCGTTAATGACTTCATCGATTTTCAATGTGTTAAAAAAGAAGCTAATCGCTTTTAGATAACGCTCCTCAAAATTGTTTTAAAGAGGAAATGAGTCGGAAATGTTTAGTCGTTATCGAAATCTTCCTGGGTTTGGTATACGGTCTTAATTGGAAATGGATTAAATATTTATCTTATAATGATGTTTTAAATTTGATTTTAGGAGTGCCTTCCGACGATAAATTACCCGCACCGCACGTCCTCGGACTCCCTTCATCGATCCTCTATTTATTGGGATGCGATCCCATCGAATGTTACAGATTCAAGAGAAATTGCGACGATGACGAAATAGGTAAAAGTTCAGATGAGAAATGGGAAAGTTTACTCCATTACACGACGAAGTATAATAATGATAATAACAATAACACCAACGGAATTGCTTTTTCCTTCGATAAAGGATTATTTCCCTTGTTGACGGCGCTCCCTTCAAAATCACTCGCCGCATCGTCGTCTTCGTCGTCCTCGATTTCAGAAAATTATCAAAACCTGAAATTAATATTTGAAGAAGCAAAAGTATCCATAGATCAGTTTAAAAATAAATTATTGCAAGAAAATGGACAGGAACTAATATTTCCTAAAATGGAACGAGCGAGTAAAACGTCGTTTGATACTACTGGGATGTCTTTTTTCAGAATATACGCTCAACATTCGACGTTTAATTTGTTATCGTTTGTGAAGAAAACCGACAACGGCGAGTTAAAATTTTGTAACATAGGCGACATGGCGTTGATGGCATTTTTAAAACTGCGCGTTTTATCCAAAACTATAAATATGGAAAGTAAAGTGTATTTCGTGAAGGCTTCGAGCGAATTTAAAACGACTATTCAGGAAATCATCGCGCGAGATATTTCTGATCGCGAAATCCCCCACTTATCTTTGGAAGATGCCGCTGAAGAATTCTCGCCACCTAAAAGAGCTAGATTATCGATGATAAGCAAATGCCAAAAAGCGCCGCCCTCCGAAAAGAAGAAGATGAATGCCAGGAAGTTTGATTCGACGGCGAAGGTGGAGAGTGTTAGAGATTGTAGATATAGAACTATAAACATTTTGCAAAAATTAAATGACGATGGTTGGAATAAGGGTGAAAAATCTTTCAAGGGTGAGCGAAAAATGTCGAGTGAGGAATTTAAATACGATTCCAACATTCGCTCTAAGGACTTTCATCTAAATTTGCTAAGATCGACTTCATTGAAGTTTGTCTCAGCGACGTACCTTAAAATACACGCAGATGATTATTTTCACCGAGACCTTTTAGAAGGCAATTTCGTAAAAGAAATAAGCAAGGTAAAGATATTTTATTCGGATTTCACTTATTTTCATGATGAGGTATCTGCCCCGTCTTTTTATTTTTCCTCAATCTTCCCTCCAATCAAGAACGACGAGCAAATCGCCACTGACGAGAAATAAATATGTGGGCGTGGGGAGGATTTATAGAAAGCTTTTGAACGAAGATTGGAATGAACATATTTCACGTAGGCCATTACGTAAATTTTTTAATGATATGGGTTGAGCAATTATTTTCATCGAGACCGTCGTTTAGAAAGCAATTCCAACATTCGATCACGAAAGTAAAACCAATATAAAGAAAGAAAAAAGCTCCAAATTTGCGATTGTTGAATATTACATTATCCAACGATAGTTTGTACAAATGCATTTTAACATATTATTGATTAATTAGGTGTATTTTTTTTGCTTGTTTTATGCTTTCTTCATGTTTAAATAAATCGTCAGTAAAATCACTTTTTATATTATTTTTCTCTATGGGGGGATATTATTTTTCTCTATGGGGGGATGTTGTATTCGAAATCGAACACGTATTTATATATCAATCACGCAAATGTAAAATAAAACGAGGGTTGAAGAAGAGACTTTTCTCGGTTTCTAAAAATAACGAACATTCTCGACATGTTTTTCACTGGAAAATACAGCACTTAAACGAGATGTTGCACGATATCTACATATTTCTGTGGAAAATGGTAACCGATAAAAACGACGTCGTTAACATCGCCAGTATAGCGATTTTCTAATATGTATCGTCGCCGCCTCTGCGGTAGTTAAAAAAAATATGACCAGACATCAACATGACGGCTCTCAAGGGCGACGATCCGAGAAAATAAGAAATTTTTCATTCGACAACGTCTAGATTAAATCAGCGCGCCTCGGTGAAACGAGCTCGGGAAACTCGTGCAATGACTACCGACAACGTCAACAACATCGATCTTCTAGCGGTTTCGGAAAATTGGTTGCCTCGTCTGCTGTAAAATATATAGTCTTCCTCCAAAAAATAAAGGGATATCTACCACGCCGCTTTTCTGTACAGAGCATCAACAGCGACGACGAGTGGGCGAAGAAACTGTTAATTCGATGACGACGACGACGCTGCGAAATCAGCGTGCCTTGACGAAACGATCTATTGCGAATTCAGCGTGCTTCTACAAAATTAGCTACGGCGAATTCGGTAGATTAACAGCGCTTCTGAAAACGATAACGGAGGTCGTTACTATCGATCTCGTAGTCGTAGCGTTTCGGGACACGGGTCGCCGTTTTTCCGCGGCGGTTTAACAAAGTCTATTTAAATTTTCCAAAAAAATCGAATACTCTCGCTTCGCGTTTAATAAGAGAGAGCGTCAACATCGACACCGGCCGAGCGAAACAACCACCATCCGATACACTAAATAAAATATTTCCACGAAGACGCGACGAAAAAAGTTTAGCAGAAATTCAACGACAAAAGAATAAAAAAAATCATCGCGCCTAAAGGAAAGATTTATAAAAAAAAACAAAATTATAAATATTTAACAATTTATTTGGTTTCGAAGCATATTAAAAAAATTTATTTTTTAAAATTTGGTAATATAATAAATATAAAAATAAAAATTGAGATAAAATAATTTATATTACTTCGCTACCTATAAATTTGGTACACTACCTTCGAGCGAGTTCATTTTCTGCTTAGCGCCTTTACGAGATTGACGCATAAGAAGAAGAGAAGATATTAATTATGTTTACGAAAATAAAATTACGTCACTCTTTTACGATGAACATCGAGGAGAACGATAAAACTTCGAAAGAATCACAGGACATCCTCGAAAAAGCTCGAGCAGATGTAGAAGACCGTGTTAAGCAATACCAAGTCCAAAAAGCCTTTCCGTTAAAATGCGTTTCTATCACTAAGCCGAATGGATCCAACGCTTTGAAGATACATTCCAACGAATACGATAATAACCACCCCGATAAAAACAAATCGCGAATTGTGCCCTCGTTGGAGTGCTTGGGATCGAAACCCGATTTCGTTTCTCAATCAAATGTATGCGCGAAAGTTGATCCGAGTCTTTGCGTGATGTACAACGGAATGTTTTTTTGGGAATTTGATTTTTTGAAAGAAAACCCCCAACTCATAAATGTGCAAGATAGAAAGCAGTCAGAACTTCTTGTTTTCGATTACTTTTGCGATTTAGCCCATAAACTGAATCTCGAACTGAAAAAGATTTGCGAATCGAGTTCAACCCTTTACGAAGAAATATGTTTTTCGCAATCGGAACAGCATTATGAAAAGTTTTTCAATCAGTACAAAGCGAAAAGCAAAGATTTCCCCGTCATACCCGAAATAAAAATAAACCTCCTCAGGGAAGTACCGGTTTTTGAACCCGTCGATGAATACTCCCCGTTAGATTACGAAAAGTATAATCAGGAAAATATGAAAGAACAATGCGGCAACCAATATTTCGGTTACTACTTTTTAACGAAACACAATCTGCGAGGTCTAAAAATCGTGTTCTATATCAAAGGCACGAGCGACAATAACTACCTTTTATCTCTCCGAAATTTTAATCAGGCTTATAAGAGAATCGACCAGGCCATAAATTCTTGCGGGAAAGCTACCCGAGGGTTCAAATACGATAAAGACGGAACTAACAACGTCATGTTACCCCTGAATAGCAAAGCGGGAGGGAGCCCGTATGTCCCCGTTTTCCTGATCACGAAAATAAAATCGGTAAAACCCAAGAGCAAGAGCGGCAAAAAGGACCAAAAGCGCCGCGAGGGTTTGAACGAAAAAGAAATCAGGCACGCTGACGCCGCTGATACTAACGCTGACGCTGACGCTGAAGTCGATGGAAACGATATCGATGGAGAGGCCGACGCTGATGCCGATGCCGATGGCGACGCCGACTCTGCAGGAGATGCTAGCCTCGGCGACGAAGCTAAATCTGATATCGACGATGCCGCCAACTCGGAAGGCGATCCTAGAGGCGACGACGACGCAAAAACCGATGATTTCACCCATGCCGACTCTGAAGGCGATGCTGGCATCAACGACGCTAAATCTGATATCGACAACGCCGCCGACTCTGAAGGCGATGCTGGCATCGACGACGCAAAATCCGATGATATCGACGACGCTGTCGACTCTGAAGGCGATACTAGCGGCGACGACGCTAAAAGCGATGATGGTGACGCCGGCTCAGAAGGCGATGGTAGAGAAGACGCTAAATTTGATGATGTCGATACTGACTCTGAAAACGATGGCAAGGACGACGCGAAAGCCGATGGCAGCGGGGGCGACGACGATATCATCAATACCGAGGCTGAAACCGGCCAGGACGACGCCGCCGAATCTTTGGTTGACAACGAGGACGAAGTCAACGACGACGCTGAATCATCTCCAGTTGGTACGAACGCCGATGGTGAAATTTTAATTGATTACGCAATTTCATCGAGAGGAGAACTTATCGAAAACACGGATGGTGGTGTAAAAAGAATAAGCGCGAGCGACGCTCAGAGGACTGAAGAAGAAGAAGAAGTTGGAAGCCATATTCTTCTTCTTTATCCCAACTCTATTTACACCAATATCGGTATATATACGAAGGAAACGTACCACCAGCTGGAGAAAAAAATCAACATCTTAGAGAAAACGAAGGCGATGCAAAACGAAAAATCGGATACGCGTTGGGATTTGGAAATGTATTTCAAAATTAAGCGTATGCTCGGAAAAGAATTTATTTTACAAAACCCTCTCATCGACTTTGAGCTAATTTGTTGTTATTTCGGTTTCGTTTTTTCCAATAAGGAGAATAACGTTTGCTTGTACCGAGAGGGAGCTAGTGAAGAAAGGGGCCACGAGATTTTCGCAAAGAAAATGTCTGATTTACAAAAGAGTATCGAAAGAGAAAGGAACAGCAGAAGCAAATCGGGTGAGAAAAAAAAGAAGAGCTCAAAGCGAAATAATAAAAATCGGGAAAGACGGGATGATATCGATAATGAAGAAAACGAGCTATCTCAAGAAGAAGAAGAAGAAAATGCAGAAGAAGAAAATGCGGGGCCATCGGAGAGAAAAAAGCGCGCGCTTCAGGATGAGTTGAGATCTAATAGCAAAATAATCAACCCATCATTCGATTCCGATGTCGCGTCATTATCCTTAACGAATTTGGTGCTGGCTAACAGATTTTGCGTCATCTACAACATCGCGAATAACCCCGTTCAATTTTTACGTTTAATGAAAAGTAAGGGATATGTTTTCACGGGAGATTTCTCCGCTCTATCACTAGATCGAAAACTGAGAGATGAAAAATTTTTAGAGCGGTGCGCTGATCTGAAAAGGTTTTGCGATGAAAATGCAATCGGAAGATTTTCGGTTAAAAAAATTTGTAAATCGTGCTTCGAGGTGTCGAAAAAAGAACTTTATCGAAATATAGAGGACGTCAACGATAAGAAAGAAATGGAAAACGAACGAATCCCATTCTGTCACCTCGATCATCCTCTCGCGTCTTGTCACCTGAGTAATTTTTGCTCGAGAACATTCGTTTCTCAAATCGCAAATATGTTTCCATCCTTTAAAATTTGCGATGGCGTTGAATCCGTCCACATCATTAAGGAAAACTTTTGCGTTCCGTTTAATCAATCCTTATATTTCCAACAAACCGCCGCGGAAAAAGGTCTGTATCGGAATTTATTCAATTGCGACCAGCATCGGGAAAGTGAAAAATTGTTAACTTTAGAATATAACGCATCGCTCGCGAATCTTATTAAGGGGCTGAATTATAATATTTGTTACAACGATATGCTTTTGCTTTGCGACGTGTCCCACTATTTTGGTTTCATAAAAAGGAAAAACGCTGCCGAAGAAGAAGAAGATCTTGACCGGCATGAGGAGACCCCTTTGCCTATCTCTAACCCGAGGAAGGATATAGCGCGCGGCAAGTTGGAGGAAATAACGGAAAAATTAAACGTGAGGTTAGCTCCGAAATTGATGGACGATTTACGGTGGTATTCGCATAGAACGTGGTCACAGAGGGGTTGGAGAAACTCGATTTTCGCAAACCGAACCGGCCTACACGCGGGTTTTGACTTCGAAGACCGATACTTTCAAATAATGAGTGCAATTCTTTTCGAAGAAGGGCTACTCACCCCGTTACATCTCAATCAAATGGTCGTCAACGTTAGCGGGTATTATAAATCTCTGGATAAATGTTTCGACGAGATTGGCGGTTTCGATAATATTTCTTCCGATAAAGTGGTGGAAGCGCCGAATGTATTAAATATCGTCGATAAGAATGAAAAGTTTGGCGCCGGACTCGTTCCTAACTATGAAGAATCGAAAGGCTCGGAAAAAAATTCGAACGAAGAGTCCCGGACCCTAAAAGCAAGAAGGGAATTGATCGCGGAAATGGACGAATTGTATACGAAATTACAAAAGCAGTTTTATCCTATAGTATTTAGTGAGATCAATTGGAACGAACAAATATTTTTCTGTGCGAAAAAGCCTCTAAAACCGACGTTTTTTCCTTTTTAACTCTTTCGGGAAAAATAGTCGTTAAGTACCTTCGTCTTCGAGGCGTTTTCGAAAATTTAAAAGATAAAGAACGAAGCGGTTTCGCGAAACAGTCCTTTTTCCGGAATATGTATGATAAATTTAAAAATAACAGGACCCAAGACGAAAAAGCTATTAGAGAATTCATCGTCGAAGACTCTTTCTTGGGGAAAAATTTTTCGAAGAACAGAGAGGATAATAAGAATATCAATACCGCTCCCACCACCGCCACCGCCGCTATCGAAGAGGAAAAGAAAACCGAATACGAATATAATTGCTTCATGACTTTCTGCATATATTGGTGCTGGGCTTTCAACTACGTTAAAATGGAACACATGGCCGCGTTGGTAACTTTGAAAAGAATTTTGGAGAAAAATTTCGATTCTCTACTCCACGTTTGGGATGTCGTTATCGATTTCTCGGAAGTTAGCGTACTATCCAGGGAAAGCGAAACCGAAGATCTCGAGGAGCTCGTCAACGTTTTCAAAGCGAAGGTTTTTGGATTTATATATTTTTCGAAGGAAAGAGTCTTCGAATTCAAAAGATCTTTGATCATAGATTCTTTCGTTCATCCCGAAATCAACGATAGGTGGATTAAATTTGTAGAGAAATACGAATCGATGATATTAGGAGGTATAATCGTGAAACGGAAATTCATTCACCTTTTGTACATTCAACTTTGCACAGAGTACTGCCAGGTGTACGGCGCTCAACCTTGTTATACGCGTTTGGAGTCGATCGTAATGGACGAACACACACCTAGCTATAAGTTAAGCGATGACGGTAGTAGGAGCGATCTCGACTCAAATTTATGGGATAACGACGATGCCGAGTGTTCGACTAACGATAGAGTTATTAATACCATTAAAACTTTGGGGCGTAGATTAAGAATCACTACAAATTTCGATTCTCGGTTGTTTTTGAAAAAAATTAAAGTGAAAGTCGAAACGTACAATAAGCAAATGAAAAAAAATGCGGGGTGCAAAGAAGAAGAGAGGCAGAGAAGTATCGCCAAAGGAATACATATCGAGTACAAAGCTCCACCAAAATTTTGGAAGATCAGTTTAGACCCAGAAGAAAAAGAAAAAATGGAAGTCATTATGTGGAACGAATTCATTGACGAATTGGAAAAGTTCGTTTTGCGTCAGCTCGAACCGATCGAAAAAAACTTCCCGTCGGCTTCTTCCTCAACCACTGCCTGCGTTTTTGCCGATGATAACTCTTTATCATCGGTATTGTTTAAGATTTTAAATAAAAGGAGCGATTCGTTAAGGGAGGAAAATATTAACATCGAAGATTGTATCTACGAATTTACGTTTCCTTCTTCGTCGGAGAACGAAATGACGATCGTCGATAAATATATATTGGATCAATTTTGTAAAGCGAAAAATGGAGAAAACGTCAAAACGAAGGAAAGTTTAGAAGTTTTGGACTGCATTGTAAACGACGAGAGTAACGATCGTAAAATAGCGGACGTTTTAATGTCTCAAAAATCGACGAAGTTGCTTTCGAGTGATGATAAAAGATTTCCCGGTTGGAATAACGAAAAAGAAAGATACCACGTGCAAGAAAGTTCCGCAGAGAAAGGCGAGAAGGCGAAAGAAAGTTGCCACCCCGGGGATAAAAACGCGCCCTGTAATCAGCATGTTTTGTCTTCCAAATCTAAAGGCGGAGGAGGGGGTTCTTCTTTCGGAAATAAACAGAACGAGGATTTCGGGTGCGGGTTACTCTCTCATAAATTCGAAAATATGTACGGGAGAAGAACGACTATCGAGAACGGGAGCGATAAGCCCGTAAACCTTACCTTGGTAATGGATAATGACGAGGAACGGAGCGTCTTCGAAGTACCGGGTTTTTATCAATCTACCTTAAGACCGATTGAAGTCACGGAATATTCCAAAGCGATCACGTATGCCGATGTAAGATACGTAATAGATTTTGTGAATCAAAGATTTCTTTCGATCATGGGCATAAATTTGAATGATGACCGCGTGAGCTTCGGAATTTTGCGCGAAACGAAAAACGAAAAGGCGAAGGACCCCTTAACGCGTTCGGACAAATACGTCGCGTTCCCTTCGTTAAAACGGTTCCTCTCCGCCGACGCCGACGCCGACGCCGACGCCGCCGCCGAGAACGACGGGATGTACGAACTAAACGAAAATACGGTTGAAGATATTTTGCCAAAGAGCGATACCGAGGAAGGGTGGCACAGGCTCCGAGTGTATAACGTCATTTGCAATTCATTGAAGCATTTGAGTTATCGCCTTGAATCGAATCGGCCCACTGTCTATTTGTATAGGGACGAAAGAAACGGCGTTCAAAAGATCAAGATAAAAAAAAACGAGAGCGTATTAATAGTGCAAAATTCGCACAACGTTTTGGACCAACATCCGGATTATTGTCCGGAAAGCCCACCGGGAAAAATCGTTAAGCGAATAAGGTGCGTAATTATTCCCGGCACCGAATTGAAACATTTGCCAAAATTCGGAATGAAAGAAATTAATGCGAAATATTTACTAAAGCAGTTCCATTTTACGCAGGAAATATATTTTTATCGCCTTAACGTCCTGACGCAGCCTCTGGAGAAATATAGAATCCTGGAAGAGATTATCGATACCGTTAAAATGAGAGCAGTGCTAAGCCGGAAGAAAGAGGCGTCGAAACCGAAAAACTTTTACGCGAACCCGGATTACGGATTGGATGAAGAACCACCCCGCGCAGACGAAAACGATGGCTATTGCGGTGAATACTCCGCGGCTGAGAAGAGGAGGGAGAACGACGACGACGACGACATAATGAAAGAGGTATTATCGCCCGAAAACGAGATATTGCTTCGATATGGTTTTCACGCCCACAAAGAACATTTTTTGCCGGGCTTGTCGCGCAGATTATCGAGACTTTTGACATGGGAAAAAGAAGAGTATCGTAAAGAGAATACCAAATACGAATTCAACACCAACGTAAAACCGTACTCCCGATTGTCGAAGTATACCTTTTCCAGAGAGTTGGCTAACGTGTTTAACAACCATCACAATCAACCGTTCGCTGGACCTGCGGAAAAACTGTTCGTGACGAAAAACAAAAGTTTCTCCAGCGAATCGGACGGCGGCCCGACCCTGATATCCTACCGGCCGAACGTGTTGGAGGCAAACGGGAAGTATTTGATTTGCGGATACGAAAACGAACTCTTCGCCGATACCTCGAAGGTGATATCGAACGAAATTTCGATCGAGAAATTGACGCTCATCCACAACGTCTCGTTAAATTTCGACGAAATCATCTTAATCATCCGAAATCTTTTGAACGCCAATTCGGCGCGTAGAGGTACATTTTGTTTTTATCAATCAATTTATACAACCGATAAATGGGGGTGGATTTGTCGACTGCGCTGCCGCTGCTTCCTCCTACTCCCGCAGTCGCCAATTCTTTGATGGTGTAAAATATGGTATCTATCAAGTCCTTTTCGCTCAAGCCCGTTAACTGACCGTTCGCGAACAAAAAAACGAAAATGTTCAGACCCTGAAGCGCCGAATTGGCGTTCAAAAGATTTCGGATGATTAAGATGATTTCGTCGAAATTTAACGAGACGTTGTGGATGAGCGTCAATTTCTCGATCGAAATTTCGTTCGATATCACCTTCGAGGTATCGGCGAAGAGTTCGTTTTCGTATCCGCAAATCAAATACTTCCCGTTTGCCTCCAACACGTTCGGCCGGTAGGATATCAGGGTCGGGCCGCCGTCCGATTCGCTGGAGAAACTTTTGTTTTTCGTCACGAACAGTTTTTCCGCAGGTCCAGCGAACGGTTGATTGTGATGGTTGTTAAACACGTTAGCCAACTCTCTGGAAAAGGTATACTTCGACAATCGGGAGTACGGTTTTACGTTGGTGTTGAATTCGTATTTGGTATTCTCTTTACGATACTCTTCTTTTTCCCATGTCAAAAGTCTCGATAATCTGCGCGACAAGCCCGGCAAAAAATGTTCTTTGTGGGCGTGAAAACCATATCGAAGCAATATCTCGTTTTCGGGCGATAATACCTCTTTCATTATGTCGTCGTCGTCGTCGTTCTCCCTCCTCTTCTCAGCCGCGGAGTATTCACCGCAATAGCCATCGTTTTCGTCTGCGCGGGGTGGTTCTTCATCCAATCCGTAATCCGGGTTCGCGTAAAAGTTTTTCGGTTTCGACGCCTCTTTCTTCCGGCTTAGCACTGCTCTCATTTTAACGGTATCGATAATCTCTTCCAGGATTCTATATTTCTCCAGAGGCTGCGTCAGGACGTTAAGGCGATAAAAATATATTTCCTGCGTAAAATGGAACTGCTTTAGTAAATATTTCGCATTAATTTCTTTCATTCCGAATTTTGGCAAATGTTTCAATTCGGTGCCGGGAATAATTACGCACCTTATTCGCTTAACGATTTTTCCCGGTGGGCTGTCCGGACAATAATCCGGATGTTGGTCCAAAACGTTGTCTGAATTTTGCACTATTAATACGCTCTCGTTTTTTTTTATCTTGATCTTTTGAACGCCGTTTCTTTCGTCCCTATACAAATAGACAGTGGGCCGATTCGATTCAAGGCGATAACTCAAATGCTTCAATGAATTGCAAATGACGTTATACACTCGGATCCTGTGCCACCCTTCCTCGGTATCGCTCTTTGGCAAAATATCTTCAACCGTATTTTCGTTTAGTTCGTACATCCCGTCGTTCTCGGCGTCGGCGTCGGCGTCGGCGTCGGCGTCGGCGGAGAGGAACCGTTTTAACGAAGGGAACGCGACGTATTTGTCCGAACGCGTTAAGGGATCCTTCGCCTTTTCGTTTTTCGTTTCGCGCAAAATTCCGAAGCTCACGCGGTCATCATTCAAATTTATGCCCATGATCGAAAGAAATCTTTGATTCACAAAATCTATTACGTATCTTACATCGGCATACGTGATCGCTTTGGAATATTCCGTGACTTCAATCGGTCTTAAGGTAGATTGATAAAAACCCGGTACTTCGAAGACGCTCCGTTCCTCGTCATTATCCATTACCAAGGTAAGGTTTACGGGCTTATCGCTCCCGTTCTCGATAGTCGTTCTTCTCCCGTACATATTTTCGAATTTATGAGAGAGTAACCCGCACCCGAAATCCTCGTTCTGTTTATTTCCGGAAGAAGAACCCCCTCCTCCGCCTTTAGATTTGGAAGACAAAACATGCTGATTACAGGGCGCGTTTTTATCCCCGGGGTGGCAACTTTCTTTCGCCTTCTCGCCTTTCTCTGCGGAACTTTCTTGCACGTGGTATCTTTCTTTTTCGTTATTCCAACCGGGAAATCTTTTATCATCACTCGAAAGCAACTTCGTCGATTTTTGAGACATTAAAACGTCCGCTATTTTACGATCGTTACTCTCGTCGTTTACAATGCAGTCCAAAACTTCTAAACTTTCCTTCGTTTTGACGTTTTCTCCATTTTTCGCTTTACAAAATTGATCCAATATATATTTATCGACGATCGTCATTTCGTTCTCCGACGAAGAAGGAAACGTAAATTCGTAGATACAATCTTCGATGTTAATATTTTCCTCCCTTAACGAATCGCTCCTTTTATTTAAAATCTTAAACAATACCGATGATAAAGAGTTATCATCGGCAAAAACGCAGGCAGTGGTTGAGGAAGAAGCCGACGGGAAGTTTTTTTCGATCGGTTCGAGCTGACGCAAAACGAACTTTTCCAATTCGTCAATGAATTCGTTCCACATAATGACTTCCATTTTTTCTTTTTCTTCTGGGTCTAAACTGATCTTCCAAAATTTTGGTGGAGCTTTGTACTCGATATGTATTCCTTTGGCGATACTTCTCTGCCTCTCTTCTTCTTTGCACCCCGCATTTTTTTTCATTTGCTTATTGTACGTTTCGACTTTCACTTTAATTTTTTTCAAAAACAACCGAGAATCGAAATTTGTAGTGATTCTTAATCTACGCCCCAAAGTTTTAATGGTATTAATAACTCTATCGTTAGTCGAACACTCGGCATCGTCGTTATCCCATAAATTTGAGTCGAGATCGCTCCTACTACCGTCATCGCTTAACTTATAGCTAGGTGTGTGTTCGTCCATTACGATCGACTCCAAACGCGTATAACAAGGTTGAGCGCCGTACACCTGGCAGTACTCTGTGCAAAGTTGAATGTACAAAAGGTGAATGAATTTCCGTTTCACGATTATACCTCCTAATATCATCGATTCGTATTTCTCTACAAATTTAATCCACCTATCGTTGATTTCGGGATGAACGAAAGAATCTATGATCAAAGATCTTTTGAATTCGAAGACTCTTTCCTTCGAAAAATATATAAATCCAAAAACCTTCGCTTTGAAAACGTTGACGAGCTCCTCGAGATCTTCGGTTTCGCTTTCCCTGGATAGTACGCTAACTTCCGAGAAATCGATAACGACATCCCAAACGTGGAGTAGAGAATCGAAATTTTTCTCCAAAATTCTTTTCAAAGTTACCAACGCGGCCATGTGTTCCATTTTAACGTAGTTGAAAGCCCAGCACCAATATATGCAGAAAGTCATGAAGCAATTATATTCGTATTCGGTTTTCTTTTCCTCTTCGATAGCGGCGGTGGCGGTGGTGGGAGCGGTATTGATATTCTTATTATCCTCTCTGTTCTTCGAAAAATTTTTCCCCAAGAAAGAGTCTTCGACGATGAATTCTCTAATAGCTTTTTCGTCTTGGGTCCTGTTATTTTTAAATTTATCATACATATTCCGGAAAAAGGACTGTTTCGCGAAACCGCTTCGTTCTTTATCTTTTAAATTTTCGAAAACGCCTCGAAGACGAAGGTACTTAACGACTATTTTTCCCGAAAGAGTTAGAAACGAGAAAACGTCGGTTTTACAGGCCTTTTCGCACATGAAAAATATTTGTTCGTTCCAATTGATCTCACTAAATACTATAGGATAAAACTGCTTTTGTAATTTCGTATACAATTCGTCCATTTCCGCGATCAATTCCCTTCTTGCTTTTAGGGTCCGGGACTCTTCGTTCGAATTTTTTTCCGAGCCTTTCGATTCTTCATAGTTAGGAACGAGTCCGGCGCCAAACTTTTCATTCTTATCGACGATATTTAATACATTCGGCGCTTCCACCACTTTATCGGAAGAAATATTATCGAAACCGCCAATCTCGTCGAAACATTTATCCAGAGATTTATAATACCCGCTAACGTTGACGACCATTTGATTGAGATGTAACGGGGTGAGTAGCCCTTCTTCGAAAAGAATTGCACTCATTATTTGAAAGTATCGGTCTTCGAAGTCAAAACCCGCGTGTAGGCCGGTTCGGTTTGCGAAAATCGAGTTTCTCCAACCCCTCTGTGACCACGTTCTATGCGAATACCACCGTAAATCGTCCATCAATTTCGGAGCTAACCTCACGTTTAATTTTTCCGTTATTTCCTCCAACTTGCCGCGCGCTATATCCTTCCTCGGGTTAGAGATAGGCAAAGGGGTCTCCTCATGCCGGTCAAGATCTTCTTCTTCTTCGGCAGCGTTTTTCCTTTTTATGAAACCAAAATAGTGGGACACGTCGCAAAGCAAAAGCATATCGTTGTAACAAATATTATAATTCAGCCCCTTAATAAGATTCGCGAGCGATGCGTTATATTCTAAAGTTAACAATTTTTCACTTTCCCGATGCTGGTCGCAATTGAATAAATTCCGATACAGACCTTTTTCCGCGGCGGTTTGTTGGAAATATAAGGATTGATTAAACGGAACGCAAAAGTTTTCCTTAATGATGTGGACGGATTCAACGCCATCGCAAATTTTAAAGGATGGAAACATATTTGCGATTTGAGAAACGAATGTTCTCGAGCAAAAATTACTCAGGTGACAAGACGCGAGAGGATGATCGAGGTGACAGAATGGGATTCGTTCGTTTTCCATTTCTTTCTTATCGTTGACGTCCTCTATATTTCGATAAAGTTCTTTTTTCGACACCTCGAAGCACGATTTACAAATTTTTTTAACCGAAAATCTTCCGATTGCATTTTCATCGCAAAACCTTTTCAGATCAGCGCACCGCTCTAAAAATTTTTCATCTCTCAGTTTTCGATCTAGTGATAGAGCGGAGAAATCTCCCGTGAAAACATATCCCTTACTTTTCATTAAACGTAAAAATTGAACGGGGTTATTCGCGATGTTGTAGATGACGCAAAATCTGTTAGCCAGCACCAAATTCGTTAAGGATAATGACGCGACATCGGAATCGAATGATGGGTTGATTATTTTGCTATTAGATCTCAACTCATCCTGAAGCGCGCGCTTTTTTCTCTCCGATGGCCCCGCATTTTCTTCTTCTTCTTCTTGAGATAGCTCGTTTTCTTCATTATCGATATCATCCCGTCTTTCCCGATTTTTATTATTTCGCTTTGAGCTCTTCTTTTTTTTCTCACCCGATTTGCTTCTGCTGTTCCTTTCTCTTTCGATACTCTTTTGTAAATCAGACATTTTCTTTGCGAAAATCTCGTGGCCCCTTTCTTCACTAGCTCCCTCTCGGTACAAGCAAACGTTATTCTCCTTATTGGAAAAAACGAAACCGAAATAACAACAAATTAGCTCAAAGTCGATGAGAGGGTTTTGTAAAATAAATTCTTTTCCGAGCATACGCTTAATTTTGAAATACATTTCCAAATCCCAACGCGTATCCGATTTTTCGTTTTGCATCGCCTTCGTTTTCTCTAAGATGTTGATTTTTTTCTCCAGCTGGTGGTACGTTTCCTTCGTATATATACCGATATTGGTGTAAATAGAGTTGGGATAAAGAAGAAGAATATGGCTTCCAACTTCTTCTTCTTCTTCAGTCCTCTGAGCGTCGCTCGCGCTTATTCTTTTTACACCACCATCCGTGTTTTCGATAAGTTCTCCTCTCGATGAAATTGCGTAATCAATTAAAATTTCACCATCGGCGTTCGTACCAACTGGAGATGATTCAGCGTCGTCGTTGACTTCGTCCTCGTTGTCAACCAAAGATTCGGCGGCGTCGTCCTGGCCGGTTTCAGCCTCGGTATTGATGATATCGTCGTCGCCCCCGCTGCCATCGGCTTTCGCGTCGTCCTTGCCATCGTTTTCAGAGTCAGTATCGACATCATCAAATTTAGCGTCTTCTCTACCATCGCCTTCTGAGCCGGCGTCACCATCATCGCTTTTAGCGTCGTCGCCGCTAGTATCGCCTTCAGAGTCGACAGCGTCGTCGATATCATCGGATTTTGCGTCGTCGATGCCAGCATCGCCTTCAGAGTCGGCGGCGTTGTCGATATCAGATTTAGCGTCGTTGATGCCAGCATCGCCTTCAGAGTCGGCATGGGTGAAATCATCGGTTTTTGCGTCGTCGTCGCCTCTAGGATCGCCTTCCGAGTTGGCGGCATCGTCGATATCAGATTTAGCTTCGTCGCCGAGGCTAGCATCTCCTGCAGAGTCGGCGTCGCCATCGGCATCGGCATCAGCGTCGGCCTCTCCATCGATATCGTTTCCATCGACTTCAGCGTCAGCGTCAGCGTTAGTATCAGCGGCGTCAGCGTGCCTGATTTCTTTTTCGTTCAAACCCTCGCGGCGCTTTTGGTCCTTTTTGCCGCTCTTGCTCTTGGGTTTTACCGATTTTATTTTCGTGATCAGGAAAACGGGGACATACGGGCTCCCTCCCGCTTTGCTATTCAGGGGTAACATGACGTTGTTAGTTCCGTCTTTATCGTATTTGAACCCTCGGGTAGCTTTCCCGCAAGAATTTATGGCCTGGTCGATTCTCTTATAAGCCTGATTAAAATTTCGGAGAGATAAAAGGTAGTTATTGTCGCTCGTGCCTTTGATATAGAACACGATTTTTAGACCTCGCAGATTGTGTTTCGTTAAAAAGTAGTAACCGAAATATTGGTTGCCGCATTGTTCTTTCATATTTTCCTGATTATACTTTTCGTAATCTAACGGGGAGTATTCATCGACGGGTTCAAAAACCGGTACTTCCCTGAGGAGGTTTATTTTTATTTCGGGTATGACGGGGAAATCTTTGCTTTTCGCTTTGTACTGATTGAAAAACTTTTCATAATGCTGTTCCGATTGCGAAAAACATATTTCTTCGTAAAGGGTTGAACTCGATTCGCAAATCTTTTTCAGTTCGAGATTCAGTTTATGGGCTAAATCGCAAAAGTAATCGAAAACAAGAAGTTCTGACTGCTTTCTATCTTGCACATTTATGAGTTGGGGGTTTTCTTTCAAAAAATCAAATTCCCAAAAAAACATTCCGTTGTACATCACGCAAAGACTCGGAT
>JABUQX010103818.1:0-17500 GCA_015478945.1 Trachelipus rathkii
GTAGGGTTTATTAACTTTATTTTATATATTTTCTTTTATTTTATCGTTTCGCTTCGTATCTAAATTTTTGGGCCCCCTATACCTCGGGGCCCTAAGCTATAGCTTTTTTAGCTTATAGGTGAATCCGGCCATGAATTCATACCTTCTATACCTAAGGACTCTAATTTGAACATGTTTTCTAATCCTTGCTCTACCTCAGAATTACTTAGTATGTGGCTTAAAGGATTAAAATAAGAATGTACAGGGTTTAAGACTGCATTAACCAAAGTATGGTTAACCTGCAATTGATTTTGATTTAGATTTTGATTTTGAATATGATTATGATTTTGAACAATTGATGATGGATTTGAAACTCTTATTTGATTATTGTATATAAAATTAGTAATATTTCCAAATGGAATAATAGAACCATCTCTTAACTTAAAAGCAGATCCACTCATACATTTAATCAATTCTAGTTGAGGGAAATACTCTATTAAATCGATGCCAATTAAGGCATCCAAATCGAAAAATGAGTTATTAGACTCTTTATAGCCAGAATCAGCCAATTTGTAAGATTTATTTTTTAAATTAATTAGAGCCTGATCTACAAACTTAATCTCGTAACTTAATTTAAGATCCTCATCAACCAAAAGAGGAAGGGTGAAACAAGACTGGTCCATATATACATCAAGAACAGTCTCTTTCAAAGTGCGGGTGCTAACACCTAAATAGGTTTTTATATCGTATTGAGTGCTTTGATGATTCTCTACAGATATATTGAGTTTGTCCAGCACTCTTTTAGAAAGGTAGGACCTCTGTGAGCCACAGTCGACTAGGCATCGAACTGAAGCCGAAACTTTACCCCTACCAATCCTTATAGTAATTGATGGCAACAAATATAAATTGTTGGTGCTTTGGCTAAAGCTAAGACATACATTTGTGAGGGTGGAACTTTTCCTTTGCTTACAAAGAGCTGTAATATGACTTCTTTTATTGCAAACTTGGCAACTAAAAGAAAGTTGCTCCTCAAGTCCAGGACAGTGATCTGCAGTATGTTTAGTACTTGAACATTTGGGGCATAGATTTATTTCATTACATTTTTTAATTCTTAAATCATACGTTTGATAAACATTGCAATTCGTCATCACATGACTTTGAGAAGAACAAAATTTACATGATTTTGAATAACTTTTGATTTTAGAAGTGGAGGGATCAATACTATGAGAAGCTTCATTTCCACTAACTTCATTAGTATGAGTTTTGAAATTTTGCAAAGCAGAATTAGAATCAGGCCTATTAGATTTTAAAGACTCATTCGTCCTTTGATTTTCATTATTTTTAAATTTAAAATTAGGCTTATCTGAAGTATTTACATTTTTAAATTTTGAATAAGTATTATGGGAGGGGACTTGATTGAAATTTTGACCTTTATTATGATTTGACGTTTTAACAATATTTTTGATAATTTCATTATAACTATCGAATATTTGATTCAAATCAGGGTAATTGGTATTCAACTTGCGAGTAATTTCTTTGACTACCACATTAGGTAATTTTGATAAAACTATGTGGCTAAGTACTACTAACCCTGTAGGTTCCTCAAGATATTTGAGGTTATAACTCTCAAGTTCGTATATTAATGTTCTGATATCATTTAAGTAAACCCTAGTCGCATTATATGTTGGGTCAAATACTGGTTTTAAAGATATGATTTTTTTAATAATTTCATCAATGAGAAAATTTTTCGTCAAAAAACTCTTTGTCTAAAAGTTCAAGAGCCTTATTATATTTTCACTAATAGAAAGATTCTGAATCAGAGAGTATGCATATCCCTTTAATTTATTTTTTTAAGCAGTGAAGTTTAATGGATTCACTTAAATTTTTCTGTAAATCTAAGGAACTCTTAAATTTTGAAATAAAAGTTTTATAAGCAAACTTATCAGTTTCATTGCCCTCAAAGAAACCACAATCTATAGCTCTAAGAACAGATTCACTGAAATGAGAGCAAGTATTTTTTGGAGGGGTGGCATTTTGATCCCCTTTAGATTTTAATTCACTTAATTTTGATTTAATCGAGCATTGGTACTGAATCTGACTACACAACTCCTTATTATGAAACTCAGGAATGAGGGAGTCAACCTCATTATCATTATATATTTTTATTATATTTGTATCCTTTTGTTTAATATCTTTTAACAAGGACTCTACTTCCTCTATGAGATCCTTTACATAAACTGCATCTTTATCTTTATTATTTTCTATAGGCCTACTCTCTATTTGACCAAGATAAATATTTACTTGTGCCTTGAGGGATGAAATGGCTTGAACTATAGGTTTAGATTTTTTATTAACTCTATCATGAAGGGCTTGTATCTCTGGGTCAGACATTTTCGCTGAAATTTGGCTAGAATGACCCAAGGACAAATGAAACCTTGAAGAAAGATGAAATAATGAAAGATAGCCTATCACCAAGCCAAATTATTTGATTTGAATTTTGAAAAGGTCTATTAGACCAAAAAAAACTAAAAATTTGAAGTTGAAAGTGATCTAGGCCTATAATGCCTAACTTTGAAATTGAATTTTTTGAGGAAAATGAGATATGGCCTACCACCAGGACAAATTATTTGATTTGAATTTTGAAAGGGTTTAGAAGACCACACACACACAAAAAAAACAAATTTTGAGGTTGAAATGACCTAGGCCTAGGCCTAAGTTTGAGCTTGAATTTTTTTTTTTTAGGAAATCACTGTAATGTAATGGTTAGGCAATGATGCATTGCTTACCTAACTCTCATACCAAATTTTGAATTAATTACACTAAGACTAACTAAACTTAGGACAAAACACCAATAGGCTAGTCTCGATAGGCCCATGTGGCTTCTACTGTCTCTAATATTTTCCCACGCTCAAATAAACCTTAATTTTAAAATGATTTTGACCTAATAATACACAAATTATCGAAAACTGCTATAAGCTTCCGAGATAGATTGATTATAATTTGCAATTGACAGGCACGAGTTATCAAGAACTTGCAACAAATCCGTTCGTTAAGACCAATATAGATTACACAATTGACGAAAATTTAATCTAAAGCAGATTAAATTAATTACAAAAAAAATCTTTGAAAGATATAAGGATTTAAAAAATGATATATAAGTATAATTGTGAATCTACATTAGCCTTACCTGAATTTGTTGTTTCAAAGATTTTTTTTGCTCTTTGAATAAGATCTTGATAGTCCATAGATGACTCTGCCTTATGACTCTGCCTTATGGTTTTAGTAATCTATCACTTAAAATCTTAGTTAGGGTAAATTTGATTGGTGAGAAGGTAAAGAGAATAGAGATAGGTTGATAGTGAAAATATTTGAAAAGAAATGAAGAAATTTACCTCTATACCCTTTTTACATTTTGATTATTAAATTTGATTACACAAACACGACTAAATAGTACCGCTTTTGAATTAGAAGTGAAGCTTGTTGTGATTTTTTAGTGAAAATTCTGGTGAATTATATCCACAGGGACAAAAATATAAATTCCACTAAAACTAATATACTGTAGCTATATAGCTAATAATTTCTATATCCTAAAATAAAATACTATATCCTAAAATAAAATACTAAAATAAGCAAAATAGAAGAGAAATATGTGCAAGTATATAATAGTTTTTATAATAGTTATTAATGTATTTGTTTATATGCCAGTTGTGGCAGAACCAGAAACATAGTTCTAGCTCCAGAGATATGTTATTGAGGTCTGCACCTTTTTTCCCATTGCTCAATGTTGCAAGAGAGTAGGGCTGGGCTTTTGCTAGTCGTCAAAAATCAAAAAGTCATAACAATAGACCTTTGACGTCAGGGCAAATTCTAGCTACTTTTAGGGTGCATTCAAACCAAGCTCATGGTGTATTTTGTTTATTTAATTATTATTTTTTTATTTAATTAAAAAATTTATTTTTATTATTCAAAGAAGGACTTAAAAATCAAATTTTATATTTCAATATGGCCACTTGAATAAAAAAGAAAAGAAAATAATATATATATATATATAATATATATATATATATATATATAGTATATATATATTATATAATATATATATTATATATATATATATATATATAATATAATATATATATATATAATATTATATAAAATATATATAATATATATATATATATATATATATATATATATACATATATATAAAAATAAAATAATATACATTGTATAAGGTACATAATATACATTATACAATGTATATTTTTTAACACTGGGAGGAGGCCAAAATTAAATTCTAAATGAATTTAATTTTGAAAAGTATGCAAAGTAAATTTGATAACAAATTCACTTTACATTGTTATTTCAAATACATATCAATGTCTCTAATTACAGAAGAGACACAGCAAAGATTTGATACCCCTGGTGGGATACTAAAAGTTGCCTTGCTTTATGAGCATTTTTTGTAGCTCTCTACTTGAACTGCAGTTTTCGCGTTTTCTCTACTGTCAGCATCGCTGTTCTTATCATTAGTGGTGGAAACTGTTTCTGGCAGATTTTCATGAAAATTGGTATTTTTTATCAGCAATATGATATCCGATATGTGTCGGGTTATAATTTCTTGGTTAGGTTTTTTAATTTTTACAGAAACAGTTTCTCCTAAATCATTATTTTCAATATCTTGTACTGTTCCCATACTGTAAAAGTATGGTTTAGTAAATTTTTCTTTTACAGCTATAATATCTCCGATTCCCAGTGAAGTATGTTTTTTATTTTTATATTTGTCTTGCTGATTAGTGGCAAGATATTGTAAGTTTGCTAAGAATTCATCATAGTACAAATCATTCAAATTAGATTTCACTTTTCTGTATTTTTGAAAAGTCAAATATAACTGATCCTGATCAGGTTCACAAGGAGACCAATCAGGATCATCTGAATGATCTGCACCATCATGAAATAAATGAGAAGAAACAACCATGGCTGGAACCTCATATCCTTTCAGCAATATCTCCGGTGTTATTGCAAATGGGATATTTGGATCCACCTCAGGGTTTCTTAATATTGACTTAAATGCTACTGGCCTTTTATTTATAAGCATATTTGTTTCCCTAACTAATAAAGAAAACTCATCAATTTCTAATATATTTTTTCCTATAGCACTATATATAATGTTTTTCACTTGTTTGACTAAAGATTCAACTAAACCTCCTAGAAAACTAGCTTTACCAGGGTATGGTGAAAATTCTAGAATTTTTATGTTATGGAGTGTTAAATAATTTTTTACATCTATGTCATTAAGAAAATCTTTAATAATTTGCACTGAGCTTATTATACTACTTCCCTGATCACTAACTATAAGTTGTGGAAATCCAAAGTCAAACACATGAAATTGAAAAGGAGAAATAAAGCACTTATTATCTACATTTTTACATAGAACAAGGTTTACAGCTCTAGTGTATGTGCAAGTTATAATTAATATGTAAATCTTCTCTACTACATTATTTATTTTTATATTAAAAGGTCCAATATGGTCAAGAAATATTTCTCTAAATGGAATTTGAGATGGATTTATTCTATAATCTTTGTAATGGTTCTGATTAATTTTTATGGTTCTGCATACAGCTAATTTACATTTTATGGCCGTTTTTGATATTTTTCTTATTACTGGAGTATGCTGTTGGATATTAAAACTCCTTTCTAATATAGCTAGAAGTTTATATATACCTGCATGTTTCATTTTTACATGTAATTCTTTTATTATTATATCAGTTAATGAATGATTTTTTATGCAACAAAATTGGATTTTTTTTTTAATTAAAATCAGCATCTAAGTTTGCAAATTTACTCTTTACTCTAATTATATTGTTTTTATCAAGGAAAAGATTAAGTTGTGTGACCAAATTTGTTTCTTTATTATTTTTTGGGTTTATTAAATATTGATATGTTTCTGAAAAATTTTCTTGCTGATATTGCCTAAAAATGACATTACAACTTTCTTCATATGAGCATATTGCATTTGGGTCACAATTGGAAAACAAAGTGGGGTTTTTCTCATGTACTTTAAGCTTTAAATTATGAATAAATTTTCTTACATAGTGTGAAACTTTAAATAGTTTATTCAAAGAAGAAAACCTATCTAATTTAAATAAGGGTACAAAAGAAAAAGTTTGAATATTATAAATATTAAAATCTGTATTATTATTATATAAGGGATTTGGAACAGTGACTTTTAGTCGTTCATTATTGTTATTTAATATAGGCCCATTTAAATAGGTTGAATTTTTTAACAAAACCTTGTATGAAACACATCGAGTAACGTAATCACTAGGATTCTGAGATCCTTCACAATGATGAAATGTTATCGGGTGTTTTTCACATGCAGTTTCAATAAAATTCAGCTGATTATTTATAATGGTCCCTTTTCTTTCTATTTTGTTTAACTTTTCTACTTTATTTATAATCCAATTCAGTGTTACCATTGAATCAGTATATAAATGTAATTCATTTATTTTTAAAGGTGTGAAAGTATTAGTTAAATTATCAAGCATTTCTATTAGACACTGAACTCCAAATTTTACAGCAAATAGCTCTAGAACTGGAATAGATCTGTTATTATTTTTGTTTGAAATTAATTTATTTTTTGCACACAAAAAATGCAGCTCACTACTATCTGTATTTTGTAAATATAAGACACTACCATAAATGTCCTTACTAGCATCAGTAAATGCTATAATATTATATGAGGAAGCATAATCCCCAATAAATCTTTTTAGTTCTGGTTTTTACTTTTATTATACTGTGAGCAAATATTTTTATATTCTTTTAGTAAATTACTATTTAGTTTTGTGTCCCATGTTATATCTTTGTTATTTTGTAGTTTGTGTAAAAATAATTTAGCTCTATTCTCCAGGAAGCCCAATATTTAGTGGGTCAAATAGACCATTTATAGTAGATAAAATAGATCTCAAAGTGTTTGCTTTGGGGTCCATTTCATTATTTTTATTATATAAGGTATCATTATGAGTATCCCATATCATCCCTAATAGCTTAATGTGATTATTTATAGGCTCATCTACATTACTGTTATTGTCTAACTCACTATAATTTAATTTTTTAAACTCTGGTGAATTACTATGAAATTGTTGCAAATTGAACCCATAATTGTTAAATATAGTATGACATTTATGATAAGCTAGAATGATGTCACTTTCAAACTCAGATGTATATCCTATGTTATCCATATAGGAGAGGTTATACAAAGATTTCCTAAGTTCACATTCAAACTCATCATATGTATCAACATGCAATATTAATATTATATAAAGTGCTACCATGAGAATGGAAGGGCTACATCTAATACCAAAAGGAAGTCGCATTAATTTATAAGAAACGACACTAAAATCATTTTCTTTTATATTTTTGAACCACAAAAAAATGGAATTTTTCTAAAAGAACTAAAAAAATTAATATATAAATACAATTGTGTAACTACATAATCCTTACCTTGGGTTTGTTGGTTATTCAAAGACTTTTTTAGTCCTTGAGGTAGCTCTATTAGTTTTTAAGATAACTCGGCCTTTTTGGCTTTATTAAATTATAACTAACTAACTTATTAGGTTAAATTTGTAAGGTGAGTAGGAGGTAAAGAGAATAGAGGTAGGTTGATAAAGGTTGAGAAAGGGAAAATTACAATTAACCTACTAACTCTTTACATTTTGATAAAAATTTTTGATATCACAAGCACGACTAAATAGGACGGTTTTTGAATTTGAAGTGATTCCGCAGTTGTTATTTTTTAGTGAAATTTTTGGTCAATTATATTGAAGGGGACAAAAATATAAATTCCACTAAAACTAATATACTGTATAAGCTAAAATAAGTTTCTATATCCTAAAATAAAATACTATAAATCCCTAAAATAAAATACTACAAATGCAGCAAAAAAGAGATATTATATGGTGAAAGTTAATATAAATAGTTTTTATATCTCCGCAGCTGAAGAGGTGCAATGAAACATTGCAATTAAAAAGATTAAAGGTTTTTACAATCAGATGAATTCCTGCGAGGATTCTTGATCACTTGACAGCAGCGCTGCTAGAGGTCTTTCTTGACTGAAATGAGCTGAGAAATTTGATTGTTGAGAGTCAAGTTGAGGTGAATTTATTCCTGAAGTTGAAGGTTGTACATCTACAATAACAGTATCACTATTACTTTGAATAACTGAATTTGAATTTGAGGGATCAACTTGATTCTGTAGTTTAATTGTTTTTACCATCTGAATTGGAGAGATCACTGCTTGCTTCAGCATCAGTTTCTCCACTGGAGACAGAGTGGGTAATAGATAACTCCAATGGGTATAGATGACAAATAGAATAGTGACAGGTTTGTCCATCTCCCCTTTTTAGTAACACACTCCTGATCTTATCGTCATCACCAACAATGACTTCCAGAACTTCTGCCCAAAAGCCAGAAGGGTCTAGGTTTGTTAGGTGTGTGAATCAGAACTATATCTCCAACCTTTATTCTGTTGGTCCACTCTGACTGATAGAGATTTCTACTTGTCTGGCGCAAATTTAATAGATAAGACTCATACCATAATTCCCTGAAAGTCTCCAAAACTCTTCCTTGAGCAGTTAGAGTTATGGCTAAGTCTTGTTGTGAGGGAGGAAGTTTTTTTCCATATTGGGGTGGAAACTTCATTGAAAATGAGGTTTGAATTGCCATAAGGCTTCAAAAAGGAATTTGGAGCAATAACTTCCAAATCATTATCTGATGACCTATAGGTTAAAGGTCTTGAATTGATAACATTGGTGATATTTGAAATACTTGTTAACAGTTGAAAGTAGGTTAAGGTTGCTTTACCTATAGTCTTATAGAGACATCCCTTAACTGTTCGTATCATTCTCTCCCAAACTGATTCCACCCAACTGGAATAGACTGGAATCTTGTAATGTTTGATGTTATTGATACGCATATGTTCGGAGAACATATTTGAAGACAAAGATTCTAACAGTATATTTCCACCTTGTTTGAAATTCCTGGCATTATCTGAGTACAAATTGGATGGTATGCCATATATATTTGTGAAACGTTGGAATGAAAGTAAAAAGGATTCAGGACATATCTGGAAGGACATCAACATGAATAGCTCTGATATTAAGGCAGGTGAAAATTAACAGATACATTTTTTGAAATTCCTTATCATTAATCTTTACAACGAGATGCCCTGTAAAGTCCACGCCAGTATGCTCAAAAGGACGCACAAAATTAACTCTATGATGAGGAAGATTAGTCATTTTTGGATATTTAAAGGGTATACTGTTAAATTTTTTTGCATACTATACAGTCTGACAAAACATTCTTTACAGCCTGCCTGGCCTTGGTAATCCAGAAGCCATGAGCTCTGATGAAATTGATAGTGGTTTGAACACCCAAGTGTTGACATCTTGAATGAAAGTCTCTTATTATTAATTTAGTGAGATGATGATCCTTGCCAAGAAGAATTGGATTTATCACATCATCATTATATAAAAATGTCTTGGCAATTCTCCCTTTGGATCGGATGAGGCTTATCATCTATGAATAAGTTAAGTTGATTGACCAGCAGTGGAATTTCATCCTTTTTTAGGATTTTGGAGAAATAATATCTCCTTAGAAAAACAATGCTGCTGCATTATCTTCAACCAATAGAGTTGGGCTTTCTGATCACAATCTTCATCCAGCCCTTTACTCCTGCTAATGAATTTGAATATTTTTGAAGTTACTTTATAAAGCCTATGCACACTTGAGTAATCTTTAAATGGTAACAAAGACTGAGAAACAACCACAGATGTGTTACATTGTAAAGTTTTTTCCTTATTGGCCTCAGACAAACATTTAAGTTTACTAATAGGCCATTGAGATTGATCTTGGAGAATCCAAGAAGGACCCTTTAGCCATAATGGCAATTTTGAAAGAAAAATAGAAGTTGTAACACCTCTGGTAATCAGATCTGCTGGGTTTTCAGCAGTATTGATGTAAGCATAAGAAATGGATACTTTGTACTCTTGCTCAACTTGATTTTTGATTTGATAAATTTCTTTGAGTCTATTATTTACAAAAATATTTTTATTTTTTGCTCTTCCAGATAGGAGCCATGAAAGGACAATTTGAGCATCTACAAAGACCTTTATGTTTTTGAACTGTACATTAGGAAATTCTGATAATATTGATTTGATACACTTGAAAAATAAGAACACAGATAACAACTCTAAAGAGGGCAAAGCCCTAGATTTGAGAGGGGCCACCTTGGCCTTTGAGAATATTAAATTAGAACCTTGACCTATACTATAAATAACAAAACCATAACAAGATGAAGAAGCATCACAAAACACGAATAAAGAGTTTGAGGGAGAAGGTGAGAAAGCACACCTTTCAATTTCAATATTATGTAATTTATTTAAATCTGAACAAAGAGAAGACCAGGAAACTAAAACATCAGCAGGGACCTTTTCATCCCAATCGAGACCTAATTGCCATAATTTCCTAATTAATAGCCGACCTCTTAAAGTTACGGGTAAAAAGATATTTAAAGGATCAAAAACCTTGGACACAGCAGATAACAGCAATCTTTTGGTATTTGCATCAGCATTTACTGAAAATTTTGCAAGTTTTAACTTATCTGTAAGAGGATTAAAAAGATATCCAAGAACCTTATCTTCTGATTCCTGATGTTGAACTATTCTACCCTCTCCTTCCATAACAGTTCTTAATTGATCATTATTAGAGTCCCAACTTCTAAGATGGAAACCACCATCTTCCATTCTTTTGTTGCATTCATGATAAAGTTCTTTTAAATGTTGTAGATCATTGCCACTAATAATTAAATTATCTACAAAAAAATTATTCAATAGAATCTGAGTACATGCATCATCCTTATAAGACTGAGCATGATGCTTGATGATATAATTGAGGATGAAAGGTGAGGATGTGAAACCAAAAACAATGGTTGAGTATCGATAAGCCTTTAATTGACCATTACTTTTCCAAAAAAAAGCAAAAGCGATTGCGGTCTTCAATAGATTTTAACTTAATCTGAAGGAAGGCTTGTTTTATATCCGATAACATAATAAACTGATTTGATCTGAACCGGAATAAATGACCTAACAAGGAGGACATAAGATCTGGTCCAGTATAGGCTGCCTCATTTAGAGATGGTAAAGAGTTAGTTTTAAGAGAACAGTTAAGCACAGGCCTGACCTTTGTTGATACTTGTTCATCAGTTTTGATAACAGGTCTGTGAGGAACCCAAATATAATTTTTATACTCAGAGGGAGATACACTGAACTCTTCAATAATACCATCAGCTAATTGTTGCTGAAAGACATCATCATAGGCTTTAACTAAATCTTTTCTCTCTAAGTTTTCATGAACTCTATTAAGCACTGCAAGAGCAATGTTATAGTTTGATGGCAACAAAGGAAGTTTATCTTCAATCCATGGAAGATCTATATGATATTTTCCGTCTTTGAACTCTATACCACATTTGAATTTTTCAATCTGTTTCAAATCATCTTCAGATTTATTATTATTCATACCTTCAATACCTAAGGACTCTAATTTGAACATGTTTTCTAATCCTTGCTCTACCTCTGAATTACTTAGGATATGGCTTAAAGGATTAAAATAAGAATGTACAGGGTTTAAGACTGCATTAACCAAAGTATGGTTAACCTGCAATTGATTTTGATTTTGAACATGAATGTGATTTTGATTTTGAACAACTGATGGTGGATTTGAAACTCTTATTTGATTATTGTATATAAAATTAGTAATATTTCCAAATGGAATAATAGAACCATCTCTTAACTTAAAAGCAGACCCACTCATACATTTAATCAATTCTAGTTGAGGGAAATACTCTATTAAACCAATGCCAATTAAGGCATCCAAATCGAAAAAAATATTCAATATTAGACTCTTTATAGCCAGAATCAGCCAATTTATAAGATTTATTTTTTAAATTAATTAGAGCCTGATCTACGAACTTAATCTCATAACTTAATTTAAGATCCTCATCAACCAAAAGAGGAAGGGTGAAACAAGACTGGTCCATATATACATCAAGAACAGTCTCTTTCAAACTGCGGGTGGTAATACCTAAATAGGTTTTTATATCGTATTGAGTGCTTTGATGATTCTCTACAGATATATTGAGTTTATCCAACACTCTTTTAGAAAGGTAGGACCTCTGTGAGCCACAGTCGACTAGGCATCGAACTGAAGCTGAAACTTTACCTCTACCAACCCTAATAGTAATTGATGGCAACAAATATAAATTGTTGGTGCTTTGGCTAAAGCTAAGACATACATTTGTGAGGGTGGAACTTTTCCTTTGCTTACAAAGAGCTGTAATATGACTTCTTTTATTACAAACTTGGCAACTAAAAGAAAGTTGCTCCTCAAGTCCAGGACACTGATCTGCAGTATGTTTAGTACTTGAACAATTACTGCATAGACTCATTTCATTACATCTTTTAATTCTTAACTCATAGGTTTGATAAACATTGCAATTGGTCATCACATGACCTTGGGATGAACAAAACTTACATGATTTTGAATAACCTTTGATTTTAGAAGTGGAAGAATCAATACTATGAGAAGCTTCATTTCCACTAACTTCATTAGTATGAGTTTTGAAATTTTGCAAAGCAGAATTGGAATCAGGCCTATTAGATTTTAAGGACTCATTCGTCCTTTGATTTTCATTATTTTTAAATTTAAAATTAGGCTTATCTGAAGTATTTACATTTTTAAATTTTGAATAAGTATTATGGGAGGGGACTTGATTGAAATTTTGACCTTTATTATGATTTGACGTTTTAACAATATTTTTTATAACTTCATTATAGCTTTCGAATATCTGATTTAAATCGGGGTAATTGGTATTCAACTTGCGAGTAATTTCCTTTACTACCACATTAGGTAATTTTGATAAAACTATGTGGCTAAGTACTACTAACCAGTAGCTCCTCAGATATTTGAGGTTATAACTCTAAGTTCATATATTAATCGTTCTGATATTCATTTTAAGTAAACCCTGTCGCATTATATGTTGGTCAGATATCGGGGTTTTCAAAAGTATTATTTTTTTATGATTTCATCATGATATTTTTCGTCTAAAAACTCTTTGTCTAAAAGTTCAAGAGCCTTATTATAATTATTATCACTAATAGAAAGATTCTGAATCAGAGAGTATGCATATCCTTTTAATTTATTTTTTAAGCAGTGAAGTTTAATGGATTCACTTAAATTTTTCTGTAAATCTAAGGAACTCTTAAATTTTGAAATAAAAGTTTTATAAGCAAACTTATCAGTTTCATTGCCTCAAAGAAACCACAATCTATAGCTCTAAGAACAGATTCACTGAAATGAGAGCAAGAATTTTTTGGAGGGGTTGAATTTTGATCCCCTTTAAATTTTAATTCACTTAATTTTGATTTAATCGAGCATTGGTACTGAATCTGACTACACAACTCCTTATTATGAAGCTCAGGAATGAGGGAGTCAACTTCATTATCGTTGTACAATTTTATTATACTTGTATCCTTTTGTTTAATATCTTTTAACAACGACTCTACTTCCTCTACAAGATCCTTTACATAAACTGCATCTTTATCTTTATTATTATCTATAGGCCTACTCTCTATTTGACTAAGATAAATATCTACTTGTGCCTTGAGGGATGAAATGGCTTGAACTATAGGCTTTGATTTTTTATTAACTTTATCGAGAAGGGCTTGTGTCTCTGGGTCAGACATTTTCGCTGAAATTTGGCTAGAGTGACCCAAGGACAAATGAAACCTTGAAGAAAGATGAAATAATGAAAGATAGCCTATCACCAGGCCAAATTATTTGATTTGAATTTTGAAAAGGTCTATTAGACCAAAAAAAACAAAATTTGAAGTTGAAAGTGATCTAGGCCTATAATGCCTAACTTTGAAATTGAATTTTTTGAGGAAAAATGAGATATGGCCTGCCACTAGGACAATTATTTAAACTTTGAAATTTTGAAATTTTTTAGAAGACAGAAACCACACAAAAAAACAAATTTTGAGGTTGAAAATGACCTAGGCCTAGGCCTAGGCCTAAGTTTGAGCTTGAATTTTTTTAGGAAATCACTGTAATGGAAGGGTTAGGCAATGATGCATTGCTTACCTAACTCTCATACCAAATTTTGAATTAATTACACTAAGACTAACTAAACTTAGGACAAAAACACCAATAGGCTAGTCTCGATAGGCCCACGTGGCTTCTACCGTCTCTATTATTTTCTTATATTAAAATAAACCTTAATTTTAAATGATTTTGACCTAATAATACACAAAATATCGAAACTGCTATAAGCTTCGGAGAGCCTAGATTATACTTTGCAATATTGCTAGCACGAGTTATCAAGAACTTGCAACAAACCCGTTCGTTTGGACCTATATAGATTACACAATTGAAGAAAAAAAAAGTAGGTGAATGTTAAAAGAACTAAAAAAATTAATATATAAATACAATTGTGTAACTACATAATCCTTACCTTGGGTTTGTTGGTTATTCAAAGACTTTTTTGGTCCTTGAGGTAGCTCTATTAGTTTTTAAGATAACTCGGCCTTTTTGGCTTTATTAAATTATAACTAACTAACTTATTAGGTTAAATTTGTAAGGTGAGTAGGAGGTAAAGAGAATAGAGGTAGGTTGATAAAAGTTGAGAAAGGGAAAATTACAATTAACCTACTAACTCTTTACATTTTGATTAAAATTTTTGATATCACAAGCACGACTAAATAGGACGGTTTTTGAATTTGAAGTGATTCCGCAGTTGTTATTTTTTAGTGAAATTTCTGGTCAATTATATTGAAGGGGACAAAAATATAAATTCCACTAAAACTAATATACTGTATAGCTAATAGTTTCTATATCCTAAAATAAAATACTATATCCTAAAATAAAATACTAAAATGAGCAAAAAAGAAGATATATATGTGAAAGTATATAATAGTTTTTATATTTCTGTATCCTCCCAAGGCAATTTAATCTGGTGAAAGGCTCTTTCAATATCAAAAACCAGAAGATACTTATTAAATCTAAGTAGTGTTAATGCAATATCCAATCTATTATTTAAATTAGGTCCTGGCAAGCTAACATTATTATGTGATAAGTTAGTTGGTTGGTTTTTATCACATAGGTTCGACAAATATACAATTCTGCATTTTGTCGTTTCTACGTGATCTCTAAATACTGCATTATGAGCTAAAAATGAAACTTTGTTATTATTTTTTACTGTATTTATTTCAACAGGTTGAATGATACCTTGGTTAAGTTGGTCAATTATGACATTATTGTACGCTTCTAATTTTAGAGGCTCTTTTTTATATTTTTTAAGTATTGATTTCAATACAGAATTAGCCAAATAAAAATTATTTGGCAAAAAATTTATTAATTTATTATTCCATAAACAAGGCATAATCAATCGACCTGTATCCATATCTACATGTGTATTTGTAATCAAGTGTTTTATAAGTTCTATGTTTAGCTCTGAGAATTTTTTAGGACATTCAAAATTATCATAATTTAATAAATCTTTTAAATTTTTATCTACTAAATCGTCATCCAATTCTATGCTAGTATTATTATTTTGAACTAGAGATGAAATTGAGTAATCCATTTCTAGTCATTCAATCTTATTCTCAATTTTGACATTTTTTCCGAGTAAGTCGGCCTGCTCTGTAAATTTCTTTACATACTTCAAATATGGCAAATTTTTTATTAATTTATTTAAGTCCCCAGCTAATAAGATTCCTAAAGAAGTGTAATATAACAGTGAACTGTTGTTTGTTAACCCAAATGAACATGCATTTATTGTAGTTATGTGGGCTTCATTCAACCTAATAGTATAATGGATTTCGCTATTATTTTATTTCTAGGTGCTTATCAGCTAAGGGGTATTTTTTTTGTTCCTCAAATGCATTTACAATTTGAAGGAAAGGTATGTTCCATTCTGTTTGTTATTGCAGAGACTAACAGCTGCTACAATACTGTTTATTTTATTATTTATTTTTACATCAATTTCTATAATAGAGGTTTGGTAATATTTACTTTCATTGAAACCTTTTATGTTAAGCATTATTTCAGACTGTACAACTTTATATTTAATTTTTTGTGCTACTGTTTGTGATATAAAATTTATTTCCGACCCAGAATCATACAAAACCCTCAAGTCTTGGTTGTTATTGTTTTTATTTATACAAGTTGTGGTGAAGGTAGGAAGAGTTATGTTTTGACTACTTGTTACATTTAAGGAGCTTAATAACAAACAATTTGCTACTTGCTCTGAAGATGGGTTATCTACAGGTGTAACATTTAGTTCAACAACATTGGTTGATGTTTCTGCTTGTGCATTATTTTTATTTTTATTGTTTTTTGGTTTTTGTGTTGGATTAGGTCCATTTTGTTTTTTAATACATAAAAATGCTGAGTGCCATGAATTACAATTTCTACATTTATTATTAAATTTGAACTTACAGTTTTCAATTTTATGATTTAAATACCCACATTTAATACAACCTCCCAATTCTTTGATTTTTTGTAATTTGGATTCAGGTGTTTTGAAAGTTGGGCAACTATACAATTTATGGTCCATACAATCTGATGTTTGCAATGTTTGACAAATGGAACAACCCACCCTTTTTGTTGTTTCAGTGTTTGTTTTTTGTTTTTGATTCACATCAATATTAGTAGCTAAAGCTACTGTTTTTTTCTCAACTTGTGATGTTGTTTTAGTAGTGTATGTATTTGCATTTGTTTTTGTATTTACTAACCCACTCTTACCTATTCTATTATGAACTTCAAATGCATTATTTAAAATTTCATCTAAATTTGGATAAGTATTATTTGTAATGTTTATATATTGGGTTTGATATTGTTCAGGCAAACTATTCCACAAAAAGTATTGACAAATCACCTTACTAGTTATTTTTAAGCTATCTATTTGGCTTTCTATCAACTTGGCATCACTGATCCAAGTATAAAAATCATTAGTTAATTTTAATTTTAAAAGTTTTTCAATAACTGAAAATTGTTGTAAAGACTTGTTGCTGAAGGCACATTTAAGCAAATTTTTTGCCATATCATAATCCATATCTGCCATAGGGCTTTTTTGTATTAAAATTTTAGCTGGACCTTTAAGTTGCTTCATTAAGCATGAATGCCTAGCAAATTTATTATATTTTTCTCTTTCCATTATTTCTTCAAAATTTTTTATAAACCTATCAAAATCTTCAGGCTTTCCATCAAATTCAGGGAGCTGAAGTTCGGGTCTTTTTAAACCAGAGAAACCAGTTTCAATATGATTATTATGAGAAGAAATATTCTGCATAGGGCTTATTTTATTTTCAAGTTCACTTATCAAAGATGAAATGCTGAGGGCATAAAATTCATTTTTATCGCAAATTTTATCTGCGCTTTCAAATGTGAATTCATCGCAGTCAGCATA
>JABUQX010103818.1:32500-45000 GCA_015478945.1 Trachelipus rathkii
ATATGCGAATTTTTGAGAGAGAGAAGAGAAGAGAGGAGAGGAGAAGAGCGAGAGAGAGAGAAAGAAGGGGAGGAGAGAGAGAAGAGAGAGAGAAGAGAGAGAAGAGAGAGAGTGAGAGAGAATTGAGTAATAAAAACAGCTCTTGGTAAAAAGCAAAATAAGATGTAGGTTTAAGCCTGTTATCAGAAAAAAAATCAGAAAAGAAACATAAACTTTTGAAGAGAGAAGGTGTTTTTACCATAATCGGATCGAGGGCTACTCAGCCAGCTTGAAGAAAGAAAGAGAGAGATAGAATAAACTATCCTCTTCATTAATATATAACTTAATAAAAAATGAAAATAAATTTATTATTATTTCTTCTTCTTCTTTTTCTGCCTTTCTTCTTTTTCTGCTTCTCAGTCTTCTATCTTCTTCTTCTTTCTCTTCTCTTCTTCTCTATTTTTCTTTTTATATTTGGAAAGAACTCAAAATATAATTTAACATTAGATAAATGATAAATTTTATTATATTATTTCTTCTTCTTCTTTTTTGCTTCTTCTTTTTTCTGCTTCTCATTCTTCTTCTTCTTCTTCTTCTTCTTCCTTCTTCTTCTATCTTCTTCTTCTTCTTCTCTCTTATCTTCTTCTTCATCTGTCTTCTTCTTCTTCTTATTTTCTATTTTATATATTTTTCATTTGAACTGCTAATCACATAGTAATGAATAAGATGTATTGTTTACCTTTGGAAATTTGGGAGAGAGAGAGGAGAGAGGAGGAGAGAGGGAGAGGAGAAGTGGAGACAGACTGAGGAGAGAGACGAGAAGTGAGAGAGGAGAGAGATAGGAGAAGACGAGAGAGAAGAGATGAGAGAGAGAACGAGAGATGAGAGAGAGAGAGAGAAGAGAGAAGAGATTGAGTAAAAACAGCCTCCTCGATAAAGCAAAATAAGATGGTCTGGTTTAATGCCTGTTATCGAAAAATCAGAAAAGAAAACATTACAATCGAGAGAAGACCACGTGTTTTTACCATAATCGGATCGAGGGCTACTCAGCCAGCTTGAAGAAGATGGAGTGAAATCTTCTGAAATAGACCGTAAATAGAATAGTTATGAATTTTTATGATATATAGTATATATAATATAATATATAAATATATATATATATAATATACTATATATATATAATATATATTATAATATATATATATATATATATATATAATATAATATTATTAAATATATAATTATATTATATATATACTTATATATGGAAGCGAAAAGCAAAGAAAAATATTTTTTTTGGCGTAGGGAGGTTGAACTGAAAGCTCATTCATTTGGATTTTGGGATAGTATCTCCTTATTAAAATTGTTTTTATCGATAAATATTTACACTGAGCACAAAGAAGCACAATCATATAATTATTAAATATATAATTTTCAAATTCAAATTTTATTTATTTTGTTGTGTATCCAGAGAGTGAAGAGAGGAGAGAGAGAGAGGAGAGAGAGAGAACGAGAGAGAAGAGAGAGATGAGAGAGACAGAGAGAGAGGAGACGAGAGAGAGAGAGAGGAGTGAGAGAGAGACATCCCCAATTTCCATCCGCATTTGGCGCTGTTATTATTTAATGACTTCATTACAAATACTTACTGACTACTAAGGCCACAGCTTATTAAAACTAACTAACTACTACAACAACTACTACTACTGCCCAAACTTATTAAAACTACTACTAGCTACTACAACAACTACTACTGGCCCTATCTTATTAAAATTTGCTATACAAGAAATACTATACAACCAACTAACTACCAAACTTTCATATCTTCCACAAAAAAAATTAAAGTCGAGTAATGTTTAGCCTCTAATTTCTACTATATATATATACTATATATATATATTATACTATATATATATATATATATCACATATATATATTATATACTTTAGTACAAGTTATATTCTTTTCCAAAACAAGTATGTCAAACATAGAGCAATATAATGAAAAATTTACTATATCACAAAGTGAGCAAATTAGGAACAATGGCAAATTATATATACCTATTTCATATAAGTATATATATATATATAGTATATATATATATAATATATATAATTAACTATTCTATATAATATATATATATCTATATTATATATAATAATATACTATATATTATACTATATATTATTGCTATATTCATCCCACCGCAAGTACGTCCCTTGTGCTGCAGGCGGGGAAATAGTAAATTCTCCAGGAAAACTTCTGTTCTTATAATGGATTTTATATAGTTTGCCAGCTTCGTCCTTGCACAGCCCTCAAGATCTTTATCGGCCAAGAGGCGAATCTTAGCTGATAGTTTTATAAGTATAGGAAGAGGGATCTGTATTCTAAATCGTTCAACGCTGACTGAATATGTTTTAAACATGCTATTTATCTCGACTATCTTCTCTATTTGCCCATCCACTTATTGAAAATACTCTGGATACACCTCAACTGATATAATGCGAAGTACGCAGTCTTGCACAGCCCTCCTCGCAGCAGCTGAAGCGGCGCATTCTAGGCCGTATGCATCATCTGCCTGCATATATAAACACGTGTTCTTGTAGGGATCACGGGGAGTGTGTAAGGATTCTATCTGAAAATCCGATGTGTGACTAACACATGTATACCAAGATTTTAAAATGAGCCAGCCCTTTTGACAATACGAGTATAACACCCATAGACTGTCGCCCCCCCCTCTTCTTCAAAATTGCGCGATAATACCAGTAGCTGAGTTAACACTACAAACTTCCTCACCGAACTGATCCATCAGGAGGAAACAGTCCAACCCCCGCCTATAAACTAGCAACGTCATAAACGTGAATTTTCATGAACTTTTACCAGTTCATCATCAGGGATTCTCGATGTATATATCGATATATATATATAATATATATAATATATATAATATATAATACTATATATATATATATATATACCTATATTGATAATATATATTATAATATATATATATATACTATATATTATATATAATATATATATATATTATATTATATATATATTATATATATATAATTAATATTATATATAATATATGTATATAATATAATATATAGTATATATAACGAAAAAGGTAGTAAAATACCGTTTTTATTTTAACGCTTTCATCAATGTATTCGGAAACTATAATAATCATTGACCATAATAAATTTGTAGCATCGAAATATTTACAAAACTTTGACCACAGGAATATCGTTTAAAAAAACACTTAAAAATAAATACAATAAAATTCCGCATAAAGCAGAGAACGATGGCTGGACAGCCCTAACCAAAGTTTTTTACATAATTTATATTGTTACATTTTAAAAAGGAAATGATGTAATGATTATCCAGAATAAATTTCAAGTTTAAAGAATCAATCAGGTACACATCACCGTTCTTCTCCTTGTAGATGGAAATCCAGTGTCCCCACGATGTACATCCCGATGTGAAGTGTTGAACACGAAGCCGCCGTCCTTCTTCAGCCTCACAGAATCTACTTCATTAATAGCGAACACCCCTAAAAATCGACGTTCGTTTTTAAACATAGCTTTTATTTCTTCTTCATTCATCTTTAGTAATTCAAAAGCACATTACGGGCTCTGTCAATTTCAATAAGTTGTGGGTGCTCCAGATAAACGATGACGGTAATGGATGTCTGCAGACTTCCGGTGAATGAAAGATTGAGGCCTAATGTCCCCTTTCTCAGAATGTTTAAATGACTTGCGTTACAAGCTGAAAGATCAGGGCTGAGATCAAACGCATACAAGTTACTATTCGTCGCGTATTCTTCAAGATTCATACCAGTGCCACTATCACCGCATGAAACAGTGTTGGCTATTAAATCATGGAAAGGTCGCGAACATAGAGATTGTACCCCATTATACGTACGACATTTCATAATCACGTCCGTATGGCTGTCCATTTACATGTAAACTGACACCCCTAAGGTTGAAAGGGGCGAATTTATATGGTGATTTTTTATAATGACCTGAATATCCCTCGTGTTCTACAATTCCAGCTATTACTTTTTGAGGTAGATTTCCGCTAACAATATTTGGAATACTGATGCTTGATAATCCGTGAGTGAAGTTAAATACTTTGGTTTCCACTCTTCTGATTGGGTACTTTGCTGTGGTTGTTAAAAGCGACTTCTCAATTTCCAAATGCCTTTGGGGAAATAACTTCACCTTTCTAACATAGAGAAAAGCCTCTAGCAGTTTGAAGATAGGTTCTGGACATGCAGTTGTAGCATTAGGATCACTTTTTATTTTAAGCGCGAATTTCGGACTTGAACGGGACAAACGGATTCTGGCATCTACAGATGGTATAATAAGCCTTTCCTGAGAGAATATATCACCATTTAAACGACCGTAGAATTCATAAGTGTTATTTACGACTTTAGCCGCTTTAGCTGCATGTGTAGCCTCATCTTTGAAGCTGTAAAAACCACATGATTGAAGATGAGACTGTTTAGCATCATCAGAAAAGTTCAGTAGATGTTCTATGTAGCTTCTATAAGGATAACTAGCTGCTGAAGTGCCGAGCGAAGTTTCATTGAGGTAAACATCAATCTGATTAAAGCAAGAATATAGGAAGTTCGACTCTGTATACACTATGTGGTCGTCACCTGTAGGAAGGTCTGTACCATCAGGGTTTGTCAATTCGTTTTAAAATATAGAAATACATTAGATGGATCTAGATATTGGTCTGATGTGCCTGGGATATTGAACTCTAAAGGAACGTCAGTGCTGGTTATCGAATGTGTGGGATTAATGCTGATGAAGTTGCTGTCGCTCACGCTAATCTGAGTAGGATTCATCGAGAAGAGATCCAATTCGCTCTTGCAGCAGTCTGGACTAGCAGGGTGAAGGAAATGCATCTTGTCGGGGCGGTGTTAGGCTGAATAATGAACAAGACTTCAGATGTACCCCTTATATCAGGGTTGACTGGGACTTGTAGTTAAAGACACCATCTAGTAGTTAAATGGCGAATACATCAATACGTTTTGTAGATTTTGGCCTTCTAGCCTTAGGGTTTTTCCGCACTGTGATTTTCTTGCGGGCTTGCTTCTTCTTCAGAGCTCTCTTCATCTTTGGCTTTTTCCTACTTGTGACACTCCTGCGTCCTTTAACTTTAGACCTGCCCTGTCCTGTCATTTTACGTCTTATTTTGCGTTTAACGTCATCGAGCATCTCGTCGGAAACCTCGGCAATCCGTCTTTTTAATGAAGCACGAGGATTGGCTCCTGTCGCTATATCTTGCATCGTGTGCAGACCTGTTCTTATAGCTTTTTTACCTAGATATTCACCCCCTCTTCTAAACACAGGGATGGCACTTCGCAATAGCTTAGTGAAAAATCCTCCAAGACCGTATCCTCTCTGTGATCTCGATCCAATGAATACTCTCTCCATGCTTATTACTTATGTGACTGGAGCTTCTTTCCTATACTATCTTTACACTGCAGGAGTATACCAATGAATGAAAAAATGCAATTGATTATGTCCCTTATATATCCTGCAGAGTCATCTATTTCTTGTATGAATTCCAGTAGCATATAGATGAGATTTTCACCCTGATTAAAAATGTTCCATCATTTTGATAGCTGATGAGGTCAGTTTCTTTCACGTGGACTTTACACATCATCGTGCCACTTGTAAATGGGTATGGTCGTCCTTCCACGTCCTTTATATGTACTCTTATAGATCCGATCAATGACCTGTTCAGTGAGAGATAGTGCACCACATTTGGGAATGTTATTACCTTACTCTCTTGAGGAAAATAAACTACCCTTAACAGAGGAGCTGAAGTATCACCCACATACTGGTGTTCCACTATGTCAGTGTAAACATATGCCATTCCAGGATGTTTGAGCATCTCGGAGGTGATGCAAGTATAATGTAACACCCTGTCTTGCTCGTCGATTAATTCTTCCTTGGTTATATGCTCGTTTTCTACTGTTTTCATTCATAACCCTTTTCAGCATAGTAGGTACATCATGGAGGACATCTAACCAACCTTCACGTTCATGAACGTGTTTCCGCTGCCATGACGATCTCCTGAGGAAAAACACGTCAATATCTCTAAGGTTAATCCCGGCCGTTGATCTCAAAGTAATTAATACTTCATCATCAGAGGGATGAATGTCTGTATTGTAAATTAGATCTCTACACATATTACTAGTCGCTAAAAGCGTATTTAAATAACTGAACATTGCAGGAACTGACTTAAAATAGGATTTCCTCAATACAATTCTTTCATAAAAGTATTCTCTTGTTCCCATAGTGACGCGGTTTAAAGCGCCTGTGTTCTTCACATCCAATATAGTTTCAACACAATCTACACTTCTGTAAACATTCATCCAGTAAAGATTATGTGGGACATTTTCCACATCTGTATTTAATATCACTTCACACAGAGCCCGACTTCATAAACGTCTCTTTCAATGTCAATAGGGTTCAGTAACTCTGTCGTGAAGTCTGAGAGCTTATTATCAGGATGTAGATTCATCGAAGCCGATGAAGGCAGAGTTAAATAGAAGTGATCTGCACTCGCCATGGTCTCAATGAATACTGCTTAATGATTCTTAATTTCACTTGCTTTTATATACGAGTTAAACTTGTCAGGATATCCTACCCATTTAACCAAGTACTGTTTATTTCGCCCCTTTCCTTTCGAGTCTATTATCTTTTCAATTTTATACACATTACTTTCAGGATTGAAGCGTATTTTTTGTATTTCCTGTTTATAAAAACCTCCTTTTATTTTTTCACCGTATAAATCCTCCAAATAATATAATTTTAAGCCATCGTAGGGGAAGTCTCGAATATTGTGAACTTTGAAAACCTCTGTAGACCACCCTGATTCGTAGCCTTTCCTAAACCTTTCCGCCTGTCTGGAGACTCGTACATAATCGCCTGAGCACACACCTGAATTATCCTTTATTTTCCTGACTCTTTGTTGTGAATGATCCACCATCGTAGGCTTTATTTTCGACATTTCTAGAGGGGTAGATTTTATAGTTCTATGGAACGATCTATTATAAGAATGAGCAAGGTCTTGTAGTATGTCAATATACTTAAAAGTGTTCATGCGGGTAAAGTACCGGTGCATTTTCTCCTTGATAGTACGCTGTACTCGTTCAACTATAGCTGCTTTATTCACTGAGAATGTATTGTAATACCCCATGTCGTGCTCTTTAACTAATTCTTGAAATTCTCGACCTAGAAACTCAGTGCCTTGGTCCGTCCACAGCATTCTTGGCCATCGCCTGTCACCCTCTATAATTTCTCTCAATGCGCCAGATACAGTACCTGACTTTTTATCTTTTAAAGGTTTTAACCATAAATATCTAGAATACACATCAATGGTAAAAAGTATGTATTGATATCCATCATTGTACGAGCTGTATTTAACCATTTCGGATAAATCCAGCTGCCATACGCTATCGAGACAGGGGGCTACGGTTTTCCGGTAGGAAATTTTCTGCGAACAGGTTTATGTAGAGTGAAAGCCTCCTCGCCCTCTAAATATGCTTTCAACTCTTTCCGGCTAATGTCCGGAAACCTCGAGGCAAACCTTGTGAATCCTCCGTAGCTATTAGGCTCCTTCACATCGTAATAATACTTATCAACCACCTCCTTAGCCTCCATGGTGTATACTGACATACATAAAAACATTTTATATATATAGCAGCAGCAGAGAGTATATATATATATATATATATATATATATATATATATATATATATATATATATATATATATATATATATATATATATGTGGTAAAGAAATATATTGTAAAAGGAATATAAAAACATAGGTGTTTAATACATGATAAATTTATTTATTTTTCCACAAGTACAAATTAGAACAACGAACAAGTTAATAAATATATAGTATATATATATATATATATATATACTTGTTATATATATATATAAATAAAAAATATATATATATATATATATATATATATATATATATATATATATATATATATATATATATATATATATTTAAATAATAATTTAAATAAATACATCAGCATATCTATGTAATAATCCATTTAAGACTGGCGTACGGCTTTTTTCTCTTTATTCTTCCTTTTTAACCACCCGTTTGAAATTTTATCTGAAGGACATGCCTGGTATGACCAGATTCGGGCCCCGGTGTCTTAGAATATCATCCAAGTCTAATCTGCGTGTAACCAAAGATTAAAGAGTTAAATTTATAGTCTGAAGTCTCTGTTTGATCAGGGTCAACCTCCAGCATACTCTTCTTCCAACTGGGTGAGAGATCAGCTATTAAATCCACAATATTTTGATCCTTTAACTACCTCATCATCAATAATGATTTGACCGAGTTCATCCTATTCCGTATTATTTGCTCTTTTAAATATTATAGAGAGTTAGTCCTGATTTGCGAGACCTGTTTGGCAAGCTTCTTCCTCCTCTAGATATTTCTTAAGTTGTCTTCGTACTTCACCTCAGGTTTTATGGTGGCAAATTTGTTTCCTCCACGTCAGACTTAATTAGTGGACCCTTTAGACAAATCTTTGAGGCTTAATAATTTCTGCATTGCATCCTGATATAAGATACGCTTCTCATGTATGTTAATGTCTGAATTTAATACCCTATAAACCTCTTGCTCGTAATTATTTATCTGTTCAACTTTAGGGTCTAACAAACTGTAAGGTAGAGTTTGCTGATGAATTTGTCCTGTAATCAAAGGTTGTTGGTTCTCTCGAGAGAAATGGTGTTGATGTGTTGGTTGAATTTGCAGTGAGGACTGTACTGCGTAAGGCTGTGATTGGGTAGGCTGAGTATGGGGATTCTGCATGAAGTAGTATTACATTTCATTTTCTCATACTCGTTAAACGGTAATACAGCGACCTTCTTCATTATGAAGAAATCCACTTGGTAATCAGAGGAGCAATTACTGAGAAAAGTAGAGGAAGGAAAACACCACCCCCCTTCTGCAGCACCTTCTTTTTATTTTTCAGCTGCTTTATGTTACGGGAGAGTTTTTTAATGGTGTTTCTATGCCGACGCAGCTTTACCTTCTGAGGTCTGTTTAAAGGAACATTACCCTTTATAAGATTCAAACAGAGTTCACATACACACTGGACGAACTTCTCATCATCACAGATTATTTTACGCTTTTCACCCGGTTTCAGCTTTTTAAATCTTTTTATAAGAGGTAAATACTTTACAACTAAACTACTCATTTTGCAGGAATGTACACAGTTTCTACCTCGTACGGTAGAATGTTGGTGCGGAGCAGAACTCTATGCGTGTTCCTAGGATGAAGGTCACACAGCAAGTATCCGTATGGATCCGAAGTAACTTCTTTATATACTTTCAAGAACTCTTTTCTGCCCAACGGAAACATCTGAGACCCTAGAACATTGACCTGGCTCATATCTCTTCTTTGTCCAAACAGAATCAGATACTGAGTGTTTAAAGAAACAGTCCTCATGTGCTTGCTTTGATGAAAAATGTTCTGTGTAATGAAAAATACAGATATATTTAAATGATGGGAATACACCGTAAACGTCTCAGCTATATCTTCGTTTAACTTGTGCAACATGTCGTCCAGTACTATAACTTTATGACCTTGTACATTTTCCAATGATTTAATATCGTATATCCCTTCATGGAATTCTACTATATTATTATACTCATTAAACTTCTCCTGGAATACACTATAGCACCAGATTATTTTCACGGGTGCATGCTCAAAAATTCCACCATTCTTTAATATGTTTAACAGCAGAAAGGTTTTTCCGCAGCTTGTGGGGCCCGCCACCATGCATGTAGCAGGGCTGAAGAACATGAATTTACCCACGTCCATACTCGTAGCGTGCTCGAGGTATAATGTAGCTTTCGAAGGTATGGTAAGAACATATATATATATATATATATTAGTAGCAGCAGGCGTATATATATATATATATATATATATATATATATATATATATATATATATATATATACAAACGTTTACTTGATGATGTTAAAGCACAAACTTCATTTAAAAAACCTTTACTACATAGCTAGAACTTTAATAATCACAGACGTACATATTTTAACATTAAATATATTCACAAGAATATTAAATATTTTAACATTAATTACATTTACAATAATATTAAATATATTTATAAGGGTGTATAACACTGTTTTAGACATTCACAGAAACTTCACGATGACTCAAGATTAATACTCTGTAAATCTTTACAAATATACCAATCATTTATATCGTTGTCTATCATGTAGCTACGTGTCTCATCAATACCATCCGAAAGCACATATGTAAAAAGCTCCCTTTCAGATATCATAGTATGTTTGGTCTCTGGATCATCGGCGTAGATGCTTACCGCCCATCGTTTTCTAAGTAGATGTATGAATTTCTGCACATCAATAGTATCTAGGAATCGTTTAATAACAGTTTCAGAATCATCAACCAGCATTTTCTTGAATGCATAGTATTCCTCGTATAACATATAATGAACGACTGACACATAGTTAGATAACACACTCACTCTCTTCATATGCCTTATCACCCTACCGCCTACCTCTGACATACACTTCAGCTGTTGTATTCCTGAGATGAAGAAGCCATGTGAAGTACGTTCAAATACTTCTATGCCGTTTCGTCGTTCCCATAGTCTAACTTCCACGCCGATGGTGTTCGCGTGTTTAGAGAAGGTTAGAGTAAGCTGCTTGTCCTTGGATCCTATGCTCTGGCTGATAACTGTTTTCGAGTAGTTTAAAGTCGCATTAGGGTTAAAGTAATCAGTAAGCAGGGTCTCGATGTGTTTACATATACACAGTAATTCTTCGGGACTCATGTAAACACGTCTTGTGTTGTAATATGACGAATTACTAACACACGTGAAGAATTCAGTTGCATTCGGGTTTCTTTTATATAAGAATGCAACTCCACAACCAGGTATCTTAACTTCCCACTGGATGATGTCTTGTACAGAGGTATACCTATTAAGACGGACCATTTCGAACTCCGTCTGGAAATGGAACACTTTTAAGGTAGAGTAGGGAACCTGTTCACAGCTTGACAGTTAAAGCGACTATAGTTTGAAACGAGTTTAGACTCACAAGGGAACATATATATAATTCTCGATCAATCACCCTCGAGGGTGAATTGAGATAAGGTTTACTCCCACCAATCACAAGGGAACATTTATAATTCTCACCCAATCACAGCTGAGGGTGAATTGAGCTAAGGCTTACATCCTCCAATCACAAGTAAGGTAAAACATGTGTTTTTACGATCTGATGTAGAGTAAAATAATAATTTGATTTCTATTACATCGAGTAATAATAATAATAATAATAATTACAACAACGAAAATAATAATAATAATAATAATAACAACAGTAATAATAATAATAATAATAATAATAATAATAATAATAATAATAATAATAATAATAATAATAATAATAATAATAATAATAATAATATAATAACTAATTGCATTTTTAAGAAACTTAGAAATAATTTTTGTTAACATACGTGAATAATATAAATGTAGATGATTAATTATAAGCAGTAAAGCAGTAAAGCAGTAAGTCAGTATAGCAGTAAAGCAGTAAAGCAGTATAGCAGTAAAGCTAACTATTCACACTGTTGCTAGGTAACTGCTCTATTGATTTACCGCTTTAAGGGCTGTAAAGTAAATGTTTTAATGATATAACTTTAAATTTTATTTCTTGCTTCAGTGTAATTGATTGACTACTGATTGTTGACTGTAGAGTTGTTGTTGTTGCTGTTGCTGTTGTTGTTGCTTTTTTGTCGTTGTTGTTGTTGTTGTTGTTGGTTTCAATTGTTGGTTGTTGTTGTTGTTGTTGTTGTTGTTGCTGTTGTAAGGTAGATGTAAGCTCATGGATTGTGGTTGTTCTGTCTTTTGATCCTGATTGTAATAACTCTAAGTTTTATCGAAGAAGAAGAAGAAGAAGAAGAAGAAGAAGAAGAAGAAGAAGAAGAAGAAGAAGAAGAAGAAGAAGAAGAAGAAGAAGAAGAAGAATGAGAAGCAGAAAAAGAAGAAGCAGAAAAAGAAGAAGAAGAAATAATAATAATAAAATTTATTCATTTTATCTAATGTTAAATTATATTTTGAGTTCTTTCAAATATAAAATGTAGTAGTAGTAGTAGTAGTAGTAGTAGTGTAGTTTTAATAAGTTAGTGGTAATAATAGCATCTATAGTAGTAGTAGCAGTAGTAGTTTTAATAAAGATACAGCAGCAGTTGCTGTAGCAGTAGTAGTAGCTCTAATGTTAGCAGCAGTAGTGTAGTAGTGTTGTTGTAGTAGTAGTAGTTTTTAATAAGCTAGTGCCTTAGTAGTAGTAGTAGTTGTAATAAGTCATTAATAATAATAATATCGCTAAGTGTGGGTATGTCTCTCTCTCACTCCCTCTCTCTCTCTCTCTCTCTCTCTCTCTCTCTCTCTCTCTCTCTC
>JABUQX010103818.1:47500-60743 GCA_015478945.1 Trachelipus rathkii
ATATATATGTTAGTTATTATTATTATTGCTATATATATATATATTATATACATATATATATATATATATATATATATATATATAAACTAAACTGCTTTAGCTCCTCCTGAATATTAATTACTGAACTATAAATTAGCCGGTGGATTAATGAGAGATATTCTGTGTAGTGGCTTTATTTAATCAGTAAACGATATTTGACAGGAAATGTTTCAACTTGATAAATGACAGGTGATTATGCACAGCAATGTCGTTATTAAATTACTTTAAATACACACGTAATTTTATCACTATCTATACTGGGCACAGACCCTATCTCTAACATGACTTCAATGAAGTCCTACCTAACACTCCCGCGTCTCTTTAGCTTCGGGCCCTCGTTGGGGCCTTCCACCAATCAGGCTCTATGTTTGGCATCTTCTCCCAATGGGGGAGAAGTGCTATGATTATAACGCAGTTACAAAAAGAATTTGTAGGAGAGGTGTATATATATAGGTGTATACAGGAGACTTGCAAAGATGCCTCTTACAGATTGCATACCCTCTATGCCTTGCATGCTTATGACTCACAAGACTGCCCTCACTTGGGCTTCAGCCCATCTTCGGGCAGGCTTAATATATATATATATATATATATATATATATATATATATATATATATATATATATATATATATATATATATATATATATATATATATATATATAGAGAGAGAGAGAGAGAGACACACAACACACACACCTCCCTTGACGACATCATTCCAAACACTGAGATGAGCGGTGAGTCGAAAAGCAGAATTTAGAATGCCTTTTAGGCACATCATTTTATACATTAAAAATGAAAAGCACGGAACGTCCATTTAACCAAGTTCAATATAGGAAGCCATAAGCGGCGGAGAAGCACAAAAAAAAATTCTTTTTACAAGGGAAAATGAAATTTTGTTTTAAATTTTGATAACAGCTCTGTAAGAAATTAATTTTTATGGATTAAATTTGTTTTAAATATTAAAAAAATATAAATAAATAATTCACTTCTTTTGTAGGGCATGCACTGCCTACCTTTTATATATATATATATATATATATATATATATATATATATATATATATAGATATATATATATATATATATATATATATATATATATTATATATATATATATATATATATATATATATTGTATTTGGTGTATATAAAACTGTTGACCTTTCATGTTTGATATCATCGGACAAATTATTGAACAGTACAATAGAGTTGTAACTTACTGCTATTCAGTACCTTAATAAGTCTGTATAGAGTAGTTTTTAGATTAGTGTGATTTAGGAGATTAGCTCTTCCTTCAGTTTGATTTAGATGATTAGATCTTAGAAACTACAGGTGTTCTTATGGATTACTTTGCGTATTTCTTGTAAGTAAGGAGAGATTGAGGAGATACTTAAATTGCAATTCGTTAAGTTTATTAAATTGGAGTGGTGTATGACTAAAAAAATCTCTGTTTCCACTAAATTGACGCTTAATACGCTTTTGTATTGTTACGATTAGAGAGGTGTTTGTCATACAAGTTGTTCTTGGACCGGAAGGCAGTAAATTAAGGGGGGATGAACGTGTGAAAGATATATCTTTCGTAATATGTATAATGGGATGAATTTTGTAAATCTTACTAGTACACAAGAGTATTTACCATTATCATCATCATTATCATCGTCATCATCATCATTAGTAATGAAAGGTTAAGTTTTAGATACTTTTTAAGGAAAATTTAAAAATAAAACTTACCTAATATTAGTGTTAGCAAGTTCTTTGATGGTCTCCATTCTTTGAGGATATGTTGGCAGAGTCAAATTTGATAATAGGCTGGCTGAATAGATATTTGTAATGATAAAAGCTGAAAGTGTCCAAGACATTAAAAACAGTTTATACCAGTTTTCTGGAGAGCTATTTCTTGTGCCTTGCCTCAGAAAAATCCCAAGAAACTGTAAAAAAAAATTGATTTTTTTTACATAAACTTAATAAATTTAAATGACCAAAATTTACTTAATAATTTTACATCTTTTACATATTCAGTATTTGGTTTATTTTTCAAAAATTCCCATCAGTAGAGAAAAACTTTCTTTCAACCTCATGAAAAGGATGGGCGAAAAAAAATTTAACAAAATTTTCAAATTACTTTTTACTTATTTATTTATTTATTTATTTTTTTAATTATTTATCTTTTTTAATATATTTTTCATTTCTCTGTTTATTTGATTTTATTTGGAGGTTAAGTGGAGGGTTTGGCTAAAATATTTATAGAATTTGATTGGGATAAATGATACACCGTGCGAAGAGGAAAGCTAGCTCTGCAATTTTTATTTCGATGATATTTTTAAAATGTCGACAAATGTCGTTAATCAGGATTTTACTCAACAATTTTTAAAAGTGAATTTCTACTGAATTATAAAAGATTTTTAAAAACAGATTTCACTGAAATACTTGCAATATACAACTGTTTTATAAAATATCTCAAACAGAGCAGCGTTATATCAATCTTTTTATTTAATTTTATTTTTTGGCAAAATTTGACATTTTTTTACTATAACTAAAATGTTATCTAAACTTGCCAAAATTTATTTTATTTAAATGAATCATGCATCAAAATATAGTTCAATGTAAATAAAATCGATAACATAAGGAAAACTTTAAAAATGTATGGTGGAATTTTTGTTATAACCCACAATAGCAACTCAGTGTAAAAATGAAATATTTATCACTTAAAAAGCCAAGAAGTTGAACCGTGAGCAGTGGCAAAACCGTTGGGTATATAAATGGAAAAATGTGTATCAGACCGAATTATACAAGCTGTGAAAATATTTTCGTATCCGATGAATAATAAAAACGTTATGTGCCATAATTTATTTGATATATTTTTTTCAACTATGAAAGGAAAAACCGAGATAATTTTTTTTATTATTTCTCCGATCATTACGACATATTCAGTTTGTATAGTTAGGGAAGATACACATTTTTTGTTTATGTAAATATTTTTTTGTATCGAACGGTATTGCCGCTGTTCATGAGAAAAATTCAAAAGTTTCCCCGTGACCAGTGGCAAAATCGCTTTGCATACAAAACATTTATCTAATTAAAAAATATGTATATAAGCTGCTAAAATTTCATAATTAAAACGATGCATGCTACCAATCATTAAAAAATATATATATATTTTTGGGTAACTCAAAAAGGAAAATCCACGAAAACCTTTTTAATATTCATTCGATCAGTATAAGATTTTCAGAGCATATATATATATAATTCGCGAAGATGTATATTTTTGTTTAGATAAATTTCTTGTATGTCGAATAGATTTTCCGCTGTTCATGGGAAAAAATTTCAAAGATTTCAAAGGTTTGGCTTACGTTGGACATACGAAATATTGATCTAAATAAAATATGTGTATCTCCAAGAGTTAAACAAGCTGGGAAAGTTATATTATAATCAGATAAATAAATAATTAAAGTTATACTACATCAATTATTTATTTATTTATTTATTGGCAACTCAAATATCAAAAAATCAAGATAATTTTTTTATCATTCATTTGATCAAATGCAAAATTTTCAGAGCATATATAATTGGGTTAGATGCACAGGTTTTGTTTAGATTAATTTTCTCTATACTTAATGGGTTTGCTGCTGCTTATGAAATTTTTTTGAAAATTTTGAAATTTTTCTCCATAAAAAATGTATCTAAAAAAATAATATGTATCTTTCCCAGTTATACATGATTGGAAAATTTCGGACCGATCTGATGAATAATAATAAGATTATCGCGATTTTTCATTTATGTCCTGCAAAAATTAAAACCCCCCTCCTAATCCCCCTGTATATCATGAATAAAATATTTTTTGTCCATTGAAAATAAAAACCATTCAAAAGAGCATTAGATTCTGTATTATAAAGTGTTAAAACCTAAGAACATAAACTGGTGATCACTACCTTCAAAACTTAGGTTACCCTGTCCAGTCCCCTCCCTTAAAGAAATTTAGAATAGCAATGAATATGAATAAACAAAGTAATTATCATATCCATTGGTTTATTAATTTTGGCAAATAATGCTATAAATTTATTTTTATAAACACTTAATAATTATTTATATTTGGCTGAGAAGAGATATGATAAAAGATTTCCAACAACTCACGGGATGGAACTCTTTAAGTTAGACTCAGGAAAAAAACTTATGAGAATTCAAGTTCCAATCCAATTCCCATCCCTCTGGTAAAGTCAGACGCGGGCTTTAAAATAAGAATGATTTAAAACAACAGGGAAAGCAAATGAAGACAAGGAATCTACAGCGAAGAGATGATTTTAAAGAAACTAGTACCATTTTAAGCAAATTAGAATAATTAACATAGCTACAATTTTCGTTCCTTTCGTCTATGTGATCTTTGCAATTCTTTTTCTTTTCTAAATTTTAATTAACATTAGGAAATGATCCACAATTGCAAATGATATTTAGGGAAATCCATTTATATCATTATTGTAAACCTTTATTAGCCTTAAGCAGCTACTTATAGAAAAAATGTTTCCTTTCAGTACAGTTTCCATGCACTCTTCTCTTGAAATTTCTCCACAAATTCTGTATTAGAGTTCAAGAGAAATTTCAAATTTTTAAAATGAGAAACATCCTAACATTGGTGTATTAAAACCTCACTTGACGTAAGCATACCCAAGACTAAAACCCACAGAGGAAAAAAGGTGTCAGTAATAAAATATATCTCCGATGGAAATTTATCATCCAAATATATGTAATTGTATATATTCAGATTATCGGCAAATGAAAAACTTACTACACTTAAGTTTCAAGATCTCACTTTTTGTTAATCAGTGTTTCAAGATTTAAAAACATATATTAACAAATATATATAAATACACACACATACTCACGCATATATATATATATTATATATATATATATTGATATATTATTATATATATATATATTATTATTATTATTATTATTATTATATATATATATATATATACATATATTATTATATTAGTTATTATAATTACATATAATTATATAATCATATATATATATATATATTATTATTATTATTATATATATATATATATATATATTGTTATTATATATATATATATATATATATATATATATATTATTATTACATATATATATATATATAGTTATATTATTATTATATATATATATATTTTTTTATATATATATATATATATATATATTATTATTATTATTATTATTATATATATATATTATTATACATATATATTACATATACATATATATATTATATTATTATTATATATATATAAATATAGAATCATAGACATATGCTGAATATACCTATATTAGTACTAAAAACGAATTCTCAAAATGATAAATAATGTATAAATACTTACACGGAGAAAAACCAGTGAGAAATCTTCTTGATTACCTTGTATTGAAATTTTTAAGAGGATTACTCCTGAAACATAAACAGCAATTACTGTAGCAATTACCAATAACCAAATTAGTGGAGGAAATGGAAGCAAAAGTTTCATCCACTCTGGTGTTGGTAGAGGTTTCATTGAATATATTCTCGTGATATCTGCTCTGTAGGGATCAGACAGATCAAAATCATCCGCCATATATTTAATCATCGGGACAGTATTGATAATCAAATCTCTATTCCGTTTTATTGTTTCTTCAAAAAGTCCGCCCCATGATCCATTTGGGTATTTCTGTCCATAATCCTTTACAAATTTCATGATGTAGTTAAAGTTAAGTTTTTCTTTTATAACTTTTAATGTTTCCAAGTTGGCGCCATCGCAATTTCCTCCAATTAAATATTTGAAATAAAATGGATATGTTAATTTACATCTTGCACTAACTTTTAAAACGGATCCATGAAAATTTGAGGTTCTGTCAATGAATATATCTGATTTATTTCTAAGATTTTTCCATAGCCCTAATCTAATTTTCCATTTTGATGATCCAGAAATATTTCTTTCATGAGGGGTTAAAGAATAAGTTTCAAAAACAGGAATATTTTCTTTATAAACTATTTCAGCAATGAATATAAATCTTGACCTTTGGATTTCAGAGCTAAATATTATAGGGTTTAATCTGAATTTTGGATTAATTGATATCAACACTAATTTACCAGGACACCATTTGTTATCTTTTGAGATTTTTTTAATCAAATCTAAGATTACATTATCGTAAAATATAATTACTATATTAAATGAATATCCATTGATTGAAGACCTGTCAAAGTGTTCAAGCTTAAATTGTTGCAATGAAGATATACTAATTGAGGCGTTTCTTTCTATCAATAGTTTATCAACCCATTTATTCTCAGCATTAAACCTTTCGTCAGATATTAGAAGAATATTTTCTTCTTGAAATGATTCAACGAAAAGTTGAAAGAGAAAATTCTTTAAAATAGATTTTTCTGCTCTTGAATTTATTTCCTTTTGGGTTAAAACTAGATCAAATTCACAAATGGTTTTAATAAATATGATAATCAATTTGAGCTTATTTATGTTTCCCATTATGTATATTAATTATTAAAAAAGTAATTAATGACAAGTAATTTTATTGATTTATAATGGTAAAAATGGTTTTCACTTTAGGGGTTAAATGAATAACTTCACAAAAGTTTATCAAATTCTTAATACTGCGAAATAGAAAACAATAACATTAAGGCTTCGTTTCTTTCTCTTAAACTTGCGAAACAAATTTTAAATCTATTCAACATCGATTTCAAATATCAAAAGATTTTTGAGAATACCGAGAAAAGTTGTGTCGAATTGGTTTGTTCATTATTAAATTAATTGAATAATTAATAAAATAATAATTCAATAATTAATAAAATTAAAAATGTTCCTCTTAGTATTAATGTTTATTTTTATAATGGCTGAAATTTCGTCATATCAAAATATGATTAAATGGAAAAATATGAGATAGAAACTGAGACTATCCTCAACTAGCTTATTATTAAAGCTACTTAAATATTTTTTAATACTATGAAATTTTATTAATAAATTGATGAAAAAGGAGCAAATATTTCAAAATAGTGTATATATATTATATATATATATATATATATTATAATATAAGAAATAATATATATAGATATATATTAATATATTATTAACCAATCTGTTGAGATATAAATACCCAATATATATAATAATATATAATTTTATAAGTTCAGCAAGTATTTAAATTCCACATTAATAGTATAGTCCATATAGGGGTTAATATATATATAGAGGCTATATAGATAATATATATATTATATATAATTATAATATTATGGTATAAAATATATATATTTACATATTAATTTTAAAGATATTTGATATAAAAATGCAATTATTTTTTTAATAATATTAAAATTATTTAATATATCATATATAATGTATATATATATTAATATATATAATATAATATATATTAAATTAATTTATATAAATATATATATTATATATAGGTTAGTGTCAATTTATGCTGTTTTATTTGTTAGTTGTGTCTGTAAAAATCTGAGTCAGTGAGATAGGCAAATTTACTTTTTTGAGTTATATATAATTCGGAAGTTGACAACATTATTATAATTTATATTAATATATATGAATCATTTTTATATCTATATATGGATAGTAATTTTGCATACAGATGACTAATTTAAATTCAGACAAAACTACTTTGAGTATATAATAATATATTTATATTAATATAAATATTATAATTGAATATATAATTTATTATATATATATATATTAATATATATATATATGAAATAAATATATATATAATATATTATATATATATATATATATATATATATAATATATATATATATATAATATATATAAATAAATATATAATTATATATATATATAATATATTATATAAATTATATTATATATATATATGGATCAGTTTCTAAGCTCATCAATGTAACCAAAACATTAGGCTATAACACCTACTACTAGGTATGAAAGACGAAAGAGTAGTATATATTTGGATAATCAGTAAGAAAAATTATTAAGAGGTTGTTTTTATTTATATTTATTTATATTTATAATTATTATTTTATTTTATTAGCATTATTCGTCATGAAATATTTTATAAAAAAATATAAAATACTATAATTAACCCCATTTAGGTACGTAGCCTATTCTGATCGAGAAGATATAGTGGTGAACGATAGTCCCCCGTCGTATTACACCGGAAGACCGAAGTAACCCGACTCCTGCACATCTTTGCGTGAATTACCCTATGGTATTCTTATAATAATTTTTAAGTTAAATAAAAAAGGTAAATAATTTTATAAATTTATAAATTACATACTATATTAGGTATATATATATTATAATTATTAAAGGTATTATAAATACGCATAGTAGTAAACCGCAAATAGATGGAAGGAGTCAGTAAGTCTCTCGGCCTTCCCGTAGTAGACAAAAATGAGGCGAACTTCTTCCCCCCATGTGTCCCCGTCGGCTCCGAGCCACCCTGATAATAATGAAGGGAAATTTTTTTTCATTTGAAATTTCCGATCTAATAATTATGGTGAAAAAAAAAAATAAAAATAACCCCTCACTTTATAGTTTATTTTCCTACATAGTATTCACATATATATATATAGTTTTTATTTATGATTACCTATTTCTATTTTTATTTATTTATGTCTCTAATTAAATAAGTTCATACACTCATCAACAAGTGAGACCTTAAATATCACACTATATATCAATGGGAGGGGAAACTTTCGTACCATTCGAGTCAAATTTACATACCATTCAAGATATTTACCGAACTATATTGAGAAATTATGACTGAACCAACGACCTGTAAGATTGCCAGAGGCTGACATCGCAGTTCGGCTTGGATCATGTTACCGTTAATTATTCACACAAAGAGCACAGACAAGAACATAGAATGTCAGGCCTTATAGACACTTATCAGAGATCTACATTAATAACATTATAATAAATAATAATATATATATATTTCTTTATTCTAACCAATAAGAATATACTTAATAAAGTTATAAATTAATATATATAATAACTTTCTAATTTTATTATCACTAAATAATATAGTAGTCTAGACCAAAAGAGCTAGGAAACTGTTATTTGATTACCTACACTGCATAGAGTCCGCTATAATTTTCATGACGTGATATATCTCACGCGATCGCTCCGCTAGGTCCTGACTAACTCTATTTTGAGGTATGTTCAGCTCGGTAAGTATACGTGACTATAGCGTGATAGTAACTAGTCTAAGGGTAACTTAAAATGAAGGCGGATATAATAGCGTACCCACCTCTGATATATATATAAGCTTTAGATTAGGTAAAAGTTAGTAGTTAAGTTAAATACTTATCAGTTTTTAGCTAGTTAGATTATAGACTCTGTTTTTTTTTGACAAATATATTATTATAGTTTATATAGCTCTTTTAACTTGTAAATACTAATGTATTTCTTTTTATCAAATATATATATTTTATAATGTAGTGTTTGAGTTACTTAAAAATAATTAGATATATTTTGAATTTTACCATGTTCTATAGATAAGTATAAATTAATTTCATAAATTATTAATTAATATGAATATAATTAATATTATATATATATAATATATATATATATATTAATAATTATATATATAATAATTATAGTTATAAATATAATATATAATTACATATTCCCAATATATATAATATATTATATATAGTATAATAATTAAATATATATTAATATATTATACTTATAATATATATATATTAATATTATATAGATAAATATAAAGATATATATATAAAATATATCTAATAATATATATATATAATTATTTAATTAAATATATAATAATAGATTAATATATATATAATATATATTAATATATATCAGTGGCTGTGAACCACAAAAAAGATCATCATGTGTTACGTTGCAATTAATAATATATAAATATATATATTAATATATATAAATTAATAATATATATATATAATATTTATATAATAAATTATATATATTATAAATATATAATAATATATATTATATTAATATATATATAATTATATATATATATATATATATATTATATATACTATACAGGTTAATAAATCATAATAGAATATAGATTAATATATTAATATATATATTATATTAATATTATAATATATATATAGTATATATATATATATAATATATTAATATATATATATATATTATATAATATATATATATATGATATATAATAATATTATATAATATATAGATTTTCATTATTAATATTAATATAATATATTAATTAAATATATATATATATATATATATATATATATATATAACTATATATTAATATAATTAATATATATATATATATATAGCCTAAGCTCTATAAATAATTCCACAATCCAATAATGCATCAATAAATCTAAATGTATATATTTTTTTTTCCTCTACAGAGAAAAGGAAACAATGTTAGCATAAAATCTCATGGAATATATGTAGTTACACCGAGATAGTGTGAGAAACTGTAAAAAAAAAAAAAATCATGCTCATATAAACTACAATAGCATACAGAAAAGGAATACATATTATTGGATATCCTATGATTATAAATTTATGGTTAGAGAGAAAATAAATAATGGATTAAAAAAAGAATGAAATAAATAACAATAAATTGCGCTATTAGTTGTTGGTGAGGTATAGTACGTGCGCAGAGCAGGGAATATAAACGGGTGTAGCGGGGGAACAAAGGGGGGTAGGGTAGATTATATGTTATTGTATTATATAGTATATTAAATAATATATTAATATTAGTGACGAGGAAAGGCCGGTTAACGAAGTATAGTATTGATAATATTAGATATATATTATAGATATAGTAGTATATATATAATATTATATGGATATAGTATAGTTTATAGTATAATTATATTAATGATATAGTATATATATAAGTATATATGAGTAGTAATATATAGGTGTAGTTAATAGTATATATGATAGTAGATTAATGAGTAATTATTATAGTGTATATTATATTTGTAAAGTATTAGCACGATTACAATGTAGGGTGAGGCTTAGAGTAGTAATACCAAGAGACACTCGACTCTTGGACCTAGCTGGATTGCGTTATGTACCCTGGGGTATTGCTTAGCTAAAGATAAAAAAAATACTTGAAAGTCTATATATGTTTAGAACAGGCAGGTAACGTATGAGTATAGAGAGTCGTATCTAAAATATCCGTTTCAATCATATTACGTATATATATGATGTATTGCAATTTTTGTTTTACTTATAATTTCATTAGATCTAAAAGTTATTACCTAAGCGGATTCCAAAAAGTATTCCTTTTTCCCTGTACTATATGGTAGGTTTTGATAGATATGATTTATTTTTATTTTGTTATTTTTTATTTTGTTACATTTTTCGCGAGCTAAATTGTGGTTAGTATATTCATAGTAGCAAGTACCTAGCAGAATGTGATTGTAGTCGCTGCTTCCCGGTAGTAGTCGTGGTATGATTATTTAGTAGATAGATTGGTTGTATAGTATCATTCAGGAGGTCCGTAACACATATAAGTATATATATTAGTATATTATATATATGTATATGAAGTACTTGTTCTGTAAGTAATTAATTTATATATATAAGTATATAATTATTATAGTATATATAGTATAGTATATATAGGTATATAATATAGTTGATATAGTAATATATATAAAGTTGAACATATGTACAGTCAGCCCATTCTGAGAGTATATTATAGTATAAATATATTATAGATATATGATGTTTAATTTTTAATGATTTTAAAAGTATTCACATTTTTCCTTACATTATATATAGGTATAATATTATATTATTTATAGTAGTTATCATTGTTGTACTTTAGTTAGCGTATGATAATTAACATTATATGTTTTGCAGTATTTGCTACAACAAACAACGAGAAGTTAATACAGACACCATCAATCAAGCTAATATTCATACCTTATGGGGTATTATAATCTAAGAATCACTCCTCACCTCTATAGATTTCTATAATAAATTAAGATATAAACTATTAGGTAAAATATATATACATATATCTAAAATATATATATATATATTTAGAATATATATATAATATAATATATAATAATAATAGTATATATATTAATATAATATAATATTATATATATATATATTATTAATTATAGATAATTAATATATAGTATATATAATATAATAATATATAAATATATATATAATATATATATATATATATTATATATATTTAATATACTAAATAATTAAAATATTATTTTATATTTAATTTTTAAATTAAAATAAAAAAATTTTTAATTTTTATATTAGGAAACTTTCGAGAGTAGCTTTTGATTATAGGAATAGTAGAAGTGTCTATCATTGATATCTTGATATACGTACTGTATTATCTACTTTATACGTTTGGTGAATGGATTTAAGGTGTTATTTACCTAAAAATGTACTTAAATCATGAAATGGTGGACATGCATTTAATGTATAGTCTTGCCGGTTGTAATTATGCAGGGACAAGACGTTAATACGAGAACCGGTTCTCTATTAGACGTCTACTGGATAAGAAAACCTTTCAAAGATTAGATGAACGGTTACGGAAACTGGGACATTTAAAAAGCGAGCATCAGAGTGAGGAAGACCAATACATGTGAGAATGGCTAATTGTGAGGAACGGCTCTTGCACCACGTTAAGGACAATAGCGGGATAAGTACACGTAGAATAGCAGCAATGGAAAATGTTGGACATGTGCCTGTATGGCGTGTACTCTGTGAACAACAACTTCGCCCATATCATGTACAACGTGTACAGATACAACGGTTTCTATCTGTGGTGCTGTTCACTGACAAAGCTGCTTTTACCAGAGACGGTAGTTAATTTCCATAACAATTATCGTTGGTCTGAAGATAATCCTCATGCGCTTCGGCAATCAAGAAGTCAACATTATTTTAGCGTCAATGTATGGGCGGTGGCCACCTACTAGGACCTATTTCCCTTGAAGCAAGGTTAACAGGTGAGGTATATGAAATATTCTTAAGGAATCAATTGCATGTTCTTCTCGGTGATGTTCCACTTCATATTGTTCGTCGCATGTGGTTTATGCATGACGGTGCAACACACACTTCAGTTGGGTAGCAAGGGCATTTTTAGACGAACGATATCCGAGGAAATGGATAGG
>JABUQX010103819.1:5000-11923 GCA_015478945.1 Trachelipus rathkii
AAGTAAAAAAAAGTAGCGTGGTTGAATGTACTAAAAGGCAATGATGAGGTTTCAAAGAAAAGATTTTTAGAATTATATTAGGAATAAAAAAGGAATACTAAAAGATGCATACGTAGGAGGAAAAAAGAGGTAAATGAACAGCTTGGAAGGTAGATGAATGGTGACTAACAAGGAAATAGAAAGATCTTCTGGAAGGAAGAGCGAAAGGTTAAAAATGAGAATAAGGGGAATCTGCTTAGAATACTGAATTGGGAGTGTGCTTTCGTAGCTGATGAAATGAGTCTGAGGAGAGTATGGAGGGAACACTTCGAAAATCTGCATAACATTTTTAGTAATGAAGAGGCGATAGTGAACGTGTGTAGTTTGATGGTGCAAAAATCGATAGGTATATTGAGAATGACGTCATTAGTAAGGGTGAGGTACTGGGTAGAGTAAGAAAGTGGAAGAATGGTAAATCTGCAAGTATAGATGAAATTACTGGTGAATGACCAAGAACGGTGGCGAGATGGTGATTGAGTGGATTTGGAAGTTGTGTAACAAAGCGTTTATGGAGGGTATAGCTCCGATGGATTGGAGGAGAGCAGTAATAGTACCCTTATATAAAGGTAAAGGAGACAAGGGTAACTGTAGGAATTAAAGGGAAATTAGTTTATTGAGTATTGTAGGGAAGATATATAATGGTATTTTTATCGAAAGAGTGCGTCGATTGACTGAAGGACTGATTTGTGAAGAACAAGGTGCGCTTACAATTGGTAGAGAATGTGTGGATCAAATGATTGAGAAAATGAGAGAGAGAAGAAGAATAATTTGTCTTTAGGTTTTATGGATTCGCAACAGGCTTATGATAGGATTAATAGGAAGTTCTATGACAGGTGTTAGTGATATATAGTGTTGGTGGTAGGTTTGTTAATGGAATCAAAAGTATGTATGACGATAGTGAAGTGTGTGTAAGAATTATGGAGTTGTTAAGTGATTGGTTTAATTTTAATAGCGAAGTGAGGCAGGGATGTGTTATGTCTCCTTGGTTATTCAATTTGTAAATGGATGGGGTTATGGAAGAATTAGAGGTGGAGGTGGCAGAAGATGGTGTTAGAATGATGGCGAATGGAAGAGAGTGGAGGGGTGCCTTACCTATTATATGCGGATGATTTGGTTTTGTGTGATGAATCTGAAGTGAGTTTGAGTGGATTGATAGAGAGATTTGGCAGGGTGTGTAAAAGGAGGGGTTTGAAAGTAAACGTAGATAAAAGTAAGGTTATGGTTGCGAGTGAGGACAGTCCTCGGTGTGAAGCTATGTTGTATGGTGAGCAATTGAAACAAGTGTCTGAGTTTAAATACTTATGATGTATGTTGAATAAAACGGGAACGGATGATGCAGAGTGTAGTAGGAAATTTGTGAATGAAAGGAAGGTGGTTGGTGTAATTAAATCCTTTGTGGATATAAAGAAACTAAGTCGTAAGTGTCCTAGGATCTTATTGCTGCCTGTGTTGATGTATAGTAGTGAAACTATGGTCTAGAATAAGAGGTATAGATCTAAAGTGCAATGTGTTCAGATGGAGAATCTTAGGGGTGTGTTAGGTGTGAGAAGAATTGATAGAATGAGGAATGAACGTATTAAGGAGTTGTGTGGTGTGAAGAAAGGAAGAAATGAGAGATAAATTAAAGTACATTGAGATGGTTTGATCATGTGGAAAGGATGGATGATAGTCGGTTGGCTAAGTGGCTATATAGTGGTGAATTTGCTGTGAATCGATCGACTGGGAGACCGAGGAAAAAGTGGATTGAGTCAGTAAAGGAATGCCTGGAGGAGAGGAATGTTAGCTTGGCAGAGTCAAGAAGAAAGGTGCATAGTAGGAGTGAATGGCGGGGTTTTGTGAGGGGGTATGATTGTGGCCCACCTGGGCCAAGGGATAAACCCCACATTGACGAGTGAAGGTCCGTCGTGATTTCGTGAAGCTCTAGGGGGGATTTTCTGACTGCGACGAGTTCTCACCAAAAGGTAAAAAGGGGGAGGTAAAGCTGGGCTTTCTTTTCGACTTTTGTCATATTGTTCTACTACTTTTCTGTTTCTGGTGCATGGTACGCACCTTATCCCCAGTCTTGGAGAAAGTAGGTGGGTGCTGCTGATGATGTTTTCTTTAATCACAGGCCATAAAACACTCTTACAGACATTTTCCTTCTAAATTAAAAAAGGCAAGCACATGATTTGCCTCTGAGAAGCCTAGAGAAGCGGCTTCACAAAATAGTCTCTTATCCACCCTTCCCCCCATCACCACTTAGAAGTTGACGGCCTCCGGGGGTGGTGGTGGGGTTGGTGCGAGTTGCCAAATGGTCGACATGGAAAATGATCGACAGGTCAAATGGAGTTTCCGGACTTTTCTGATGAACGGTTCTGGTCCTCTTTCATCAAAAATTTCTTCAACTCTCACGTTCTTTACTCTAATTTCGAGTGTGTTGAACATCACCTCCCGTCATCTCCTTTAAGTCTCACCTCTTATTCTTAACCGAAACTCCTGAAGGTGTTTGAGCGTTATCACAAGTCACAACAAACCTTATTACCTTGAATCTTACTGTATCTATCCATAATTTTCAGGCAAAGGCTGTTGTTGTGCCTGTGTATGTAATAACGTTGTTTGTCATGTCTCTGATTTGCAGTCATCCGAATTTTCTAAATTATGGCTCAAGCGATCGCTTCAATCTACTACTATATTAATCTGTTCTGTATATCTGTCTCCTAACTCAACTGAGTATCCTAAATTCTTCGACTACTCAAACTCTAAATTCGAACACATTATTTCTTCTTTTCCTTTTCTGAAAATATCATTCTTGGCGATTTTAACGTTTATCACCGCCAAAGGATTTCCTCTATTTCTCCGGATACAGCGAATGAACTTGTCTACCACTTTTATATCCAGAATGACCTCGAACAGTTTGTGCTGCTCCCTATCAGCATCTCTGATCGTCTTGGAGGTGAACTGAACAATCAAGAGTTTTTCCTAACCTCTAATCCTTATCTTTATTCTTCTAAATTTTTTCCTCCTTCGGGTTCCATCGATCACCTTCTTTTCCTTGTTTTCTGTTCTATCTTTTCAAGTCTTCCAAACGAAAGACCCCCGCCTAGTGATGTGAGCTGGGTAAATACCCAACGGGTAGGGTACTTGTTAACGAGTATTTACCCGGGTATTTTCCAAGCTCCGGGTAAATACCCAAAACGAGGGTATTTATGATTTTGTTTTTAACTTTATCCATACTATTTTTTATACTTTAATGAAATAGTAAGTAAAGAGAGAATGATACTGATTTCAAATGATCATCAAAAACGCTAATTAATGTATACAAAAGTCAATATTAAAAAAAGAAAAATTATTTTAATTTGTAATAATAATAGGAACGTAATTTGAACCCATGAGTATGACCATCGATGGGGACTAGCCCACATGGTCGACAGGGAAAATGGTCGACAAGACATCAAAAAAAAAAAAAAATCACGTACAGCCCGCCGCAGGCTTTAGGTTAGGTTAGGTTAGGTTAGGTTAGGTTAGGTTAGGTTAGGTTAGGTTAGGTTAGGTTAGGTTAGGTTAGGTTAGGCTAGGTTAGGCTAGGTTAGGTTAGGTTAGGTTAGGTTAGGTTAGGTTAGGTTAGGTTAGGTTAGGTTAGTTAGGTTAGGTTAGGTTAGGTTAGGCTAGGTTAGGGTTAGGTTAGGTTAGGTTACGTTAGGTTAGGTTTAGGTTTAGGTTAGGTTAGGTTAGGTAGGTTAGGCTAGATTAGGTTAGGTTAGTTAGGTTTATGTTAAGTTTGTTGGGTTCGTTACGGTTAGGTTAGGTTAGGTTAAGGTTAGGTTAGTTTATGTGTGAGGTTAGGTTAGGTTAGGTTAGGTTAGGTTAGGTTAGGTATAGGCTAGGTTAGGTTATTAGTTAGTTAGGTTAGGCTAGGTTAAGGCTAGGTTAGGTTAGGTTAGGTTAGGTTAGTTGGTTATTTTAGGTTAGGTTAAAGAGGTCAGTATAGTAGGCTAGATTAGGTTAGGTTAGGTTAGGTTATGTTAAGTTTTGTTGGATTCGTTAGGGAAACTCTAAATAACCAGATTTTTTTTTTCCAATGTCGACCATTTGACCTGTCGATCATTTTCCCTGTCGACCATTTCACGATAGGCTAATAGTAGAAAGCAGAAACTTTGGGAGTATCCATCCCAAAGAGAGGGTCGATCAATGTCCATCTTCCGAGTACCTCATGAGCCATCATGCGGTTATTGCAACTATTATATATTATAATATATATAAATATTTAAATTTAGTATATTCCTTAATTATATATATATATTAATATATAATAAATATATATAATATATAATAATATATATATATATATATATATATATAATATATATAGTATATATATGTTAAAGATTTTTTCCTCAATGTTCACTTGAAACTTTAAAAAATTAAAATAAAAAAAAAATATTAGTAAATTGAATTAGACCTTTTATTCACTTTTCATCCATCATAAAACAACACTTAAAATCATAAAATTTACTAACATTTTTAAATTTTTAAGCAAATTCTTTAAATACCTGGGTATTTATGAATTTTGGGTATTTACCCTGATAAATACCCTGGGTATTAACCCTTTATTGTAAATACCCGGGTATTTTACATCACAACCCCGCCTTCGACGAGCAAACGTTTTTGGCATTTTAGTGCTGCTAACTGGTCAGACTTAAGTCGTACTTTTATGATTTGCAGTGGAATGACCACTGTTTGCATGGGAGTCTTCCCTCAGAGTGTGTTGACCACTTTATCAAAACGATTCTCTCTAACATGGAGGCATAAATCTACATTCTTTCCCTTCAACTAAACCCAACAAACCTTAGTTTAACTCTGCTTGTTCTCGTGCTATTCGCCACAGTTACGCTGCCTTCAGCAATTACCGTTGTCATCAAACTCCAAAAACCTCACGTAATTTACATTTCACCCATGAAGAGTGCAAAATCTATTCTCCATGACACTAAAAGCTCTTTCCTCCGTAGAGAAAATGCAATTTCTTAATGGCTCCTCTTTTCAACGATGTTTCCTGAATTTTGCACAAAAAATGTTAATTCTAAGTTTTCTTCTTCTTTAATTGTTCTAGTATTTTCCGACGACACAACTCTTCTTTACCTTCAGCTAATACTGAATTCTTCACTCAAACATTTGCTTTAAATTCCACCTTAGGCGATTTCAGAGCTGTTCCACCTTCCTCACGTTCCTCCAACTCATTTAGACCTAATATTGCAATTTCTTCTAAGAATGATATTCTTGAACTCTTTGAACTCACCACAAAGGATGTGTACGGTCCTGATGGTATTTCTCTTGTGGTTCTCAAGACTTGCACTTCTGAGCTTGCACCTTGCCTTCGAAAACTATTCCGTCTCAGAATTTCTGCTTCGACCTTCCTTTCTTTCTGGAAACGTGTGCCGCTCGTTTAGCCTTTGCAGAAAACAGGCGGTGGAGGGCTGTACGGCAAATTTTTTTGATGTCGTTTCGACCATTTGACCTGTCGAAAATTTGGGCTAGTTCATATATATATATATTCCCATATATATATATATATATATATATATATATATACTATATATATATATATATATTATATATATTACTACTTAATATATATATATATATATATATAATATATATATATACTATATATATATATATATATATATATAATAATATATTATATATTATATATATATATAGAGAGAGAGAGAGAGAGAGAGAGAGAGTTAGCTGGTTTAAACCATGGTTTAAACCATCAAAAAATCCAATGTTTTAAACCAGTAAAAAAAATAATTTGTTCTTGTTTTTTTAAGCATTTTTATTTTCATGTTCTAGTTTCAATCTGTATAAAGCTCAAAACTAAATTAAATAAATGAAAAATCATAAATGAAACATAAATGATGAAAGATCTGAGAATATGCAACCGTGGAACGTGGTGGGTCCTGTACAAGAAAAAAAATGCCTAACCTAACCTAACCTAACCTAACCTAAAATAACCTAACCTAACCTAACCTGACAACATAACCAAACCTATCCTCTCCTATCATTATCTAACCTACCAAACCTATTTAAATTAAACAACGTAACCAAACCTAACCTAACCATGTTGGGTTAGTTAAGGTTAGGTTAGATTTGGTTAGTTTGTTTAATTTAGATTAGGTTTGGCAGGTTAGATGTTAGGTTAGGTTTGGTTAAGTTAAGTCAGGTTAGGTTAGGTTACATATTTAGGTTACATGTTTTAAGATCTTTCATAGTTTATATTTCATTCATGATTTTTAATTTATTTTACTTAGTTTTGAGCTTTTTACAGTAAGAAACTAGATTCCCTACTTTAATAATATATATTATATATATATATATATATATATAATATTATTATATAAAATATATTATATTATTTAATATATATATTATATATATATATAAAACCTGAATTTTATAATGACAGCAACAGATGAAAGTACTAGTAAATATTAATTTTTTACAATTAGATCAGTCTCGATTACATTGCAGAATCAGTCCTGATAGACTTTTTTGACTATGAGATATTGCAATCAACATTAGTTTTATTTACTAAAATAAAAAAAAACACCAGAACCGATACAGACCACTTTCTGGAGTCACTTCTTTGGATCTGAATTATTATAATACTGTACTTCAGCTTCTGTTATGGGACTGTCCATCTTTGAAGCAAGGTTGTAGAGTAAGTAGGAAAATATGTCCCAATTTCAACTCTCAATCGACAAAGAGTTTTGAAGTACAAAGAGTAAAACAGCTCACTTAACATTTAAATGTTATTAAAGACTAGTTATATTTTAAAAATAAATTTCCCTGAATTTTAATCAAGCTATTTCGCTTTTCATAATGCACAGTACTTCGAGCCACCA
>JABUQX010103820.1:0-39428 GCA_015478945.1 Trachelipus rathkii
CCGAAATTTACGAATCGCTAGAAAAGTGATTATATATTTTTAGAAACGTTTTTGTGATGAGGAACACTAGGGTGTCTTCGGATTTTTAATAGCTGGTATACTTTTGGAGTAACACATATTTTCTTAATTTATTTTTGTCAAAATGTTGAAATTTGTAAATTTCTGGATTTTTGGTTCGAACAATTAAATGGCTATTCCTCCTGAAATTCAAGAGTCGTAGAAAAGTGATTTCGATATTTTAGAAAGGTTTTTGTGCTAGGAATACTAGGTGTCTTTGGATTTGTAATAGCTGTTATACTTTGGAGTAACAGGTTTTTATAATTTATTTGTTTTAAAGAATGAAATTTGGGAAATTTTGGATTTTTGTGCGTTCGAAACATATAAATGCTCCTATTTCCTTCTGAAATACAGTCGTAGAAAAGTGATTTTGAAATTTTTAGAAAGGTTTTTGACTGTGAGGAACACATAGGGTTTCTTCGGATTGTTAATAGCTGTTATCCTTTTGGATTAACAGGAAAAGGATTTTTATTTTCATTAATATGCTTGAAACTAGAAAATAGTGACTTTTTGTAGTTCGAAACATATAACATGGTCATTTCGCTCCTGAAATACAAGTTTCGTAGGAAAACTTATATTTGATATTTTAGAAAGGTATTTTGTGTGAGCGAAACACTAGGGTGTGTCTTCGGATTTGTAATAGTGTTATACTTTTGAGTAGCAAACTTCATTTAAGGATTTTGACAAAAATTTGCTCGTAAATTTTTTGATCTTATAGGCTCAGCAGATAAGCAATATCATCTTCTAAATATAATGCATCCTTTGTCATTTGATATTTTTAGAAAGCGTTTTTTGTCAGTGGTTTTGTGTGAGGAACACTAGTGTGTCTTCGGATTTGTAATAGCTGTTATACTTTGGAGTAACAGGCGTTCTTAATTATTTTGTCAAAATGTTGAAATTTGTAAATTTTTGCATTTTTGTGGTTCGAACATTAAATGGCAATTCCTCCTGAAATACATGTCGTAGAAAGTGATTTTGATATTTTAAGAAAGGTTTTTGTGTGAGGAACACTAGGGTGTGCTCTTCGGATTTGCTAATAGCTGGTTAAACTTTTGCCGATAACAGCGTTCCTTAATTTATTTTTTGTCAAAATGCTGAAATTTGTAAATTTTTGGATATTTTGTAGCTTCGAACATATAAATGGCCTATTCCTCCTGAAATACAAGTCGCAAACAAAAGTGATTTTGATATTTTAGAAAGGTTTTTTGTGTGAAGAAGAACACTAGGGTGTCTTCGGATTTGTAATAGCTGCTATACTTTTGGAGTAACAGGGTCTTAATTTATTTTTGTCAAAATGTGAAATTTTGGAAATTTTTTGATTTTTGTGGTTCGAACATCTAAATGGCTATTCCTCCTGAAAACAAGTCGTAGAAAAAGTCATTTTGATATTTTTAGAAAGGTTTTTTAGTGAGGGTTTTCGTGTGAGGAACACTAGGGTGTCTCGGATTTGTCAATAGCTTGCTATTACTTTTGGAGCTAACAGCGCTTTCTTCAATTTATTCTTTGTCAAAATTTGAATGTGAAATTTGGCAAATTTTTGGATTTTTGTGGTTGAAACATATAATGGCTATTCCTCCTGAAATACAGAGTCGTAGAAAGTGATTTTGATATTTTTAGAAAGCGTTTTTGTGTGAGGAACACTAAAGTGTCTTCTTCGTATTTGTAATAGCTGTTATACTTTTGGAAGTTAACAGTTCTAAATTTATTACTGATACAAAATTTTTGAAATTTGGAAATTTTTGTTTTTTTTGTGCCGTTCGAACATGGTTATAATGGCAATTCCTCCTTGGAAATACAATGTCGCTAGAAAAAGTGATTTTGAATATTAATTTAGAAAGGTTTTTGTGTGAGGAACACTAGGGTGCCTTCGGATTTTTAATAGCTGTTATGCTTTTGGAGTAACAGGTTCTTATTTATTTTTGTCAAAATGTTTGAAATTTGCGAAATTTTTTGCGATTTTTGGCGTTTCGAACATATAACTAATGCTTCATTCCTCCTGAAATACGAAGTCTCGTTATGAAAAGTGATTTTGCATTATTTTTAGAAAGGCGTTTTTTGTGGCAGGAACACATAGGGTGTACTTGCGGATAATAGCTGTTATACTCTTTGCGAACGAAACAGGTTCATTAATTTTTTTTTGTCAAAATGGGTTGCAAATTTGCTAAATCTTTTGGATTTTTGTTGCGTCTCGGAACATATAAATGGCCTATTCCTCCTGAGAATACAAGTCGTAGAAAAAGCTGATTTATTATTTTTTAGAAAGTTTTTGGTGTGAGAAAACACTAGGGTGTTCTCGGATTTGCTAATAGCTGTTATACTGGAAATAACAGGTTCTTAATTTATATTTGTCAAAATGTTTGAAATTTGGAAATTTTTAGATTTTTGTTGTTCGAAACATAATAAGATGGCTACTTCCTCCTGAATACAAGTTCGCCTTAGAAAATGTGATTTTGATATTTTAGAAAGGTTTTTGGTGCTGAGGGCAACATCTAGTTGTGTCTTCGGGATTTGTCAATACGCCCGCATGTATATACTTTTGGGAGAAACAGGTCTTAATTTATTTTTGTCCAAATTGTTGAAATTTGTAAATTTTTGATTTTTATTTTTTTCGAACAAATAAATGGCAATTCCTCCTGAAATACAAGTGTCGTAAAAAAGTGATTTTGATATTTTTAGAAAGGTTTTTGTGTGGAATACTTGAGTGTCTTCGGATTTGTATAGCTGTTATACTTTAGGAGAAACAGTCCTCAATTTATTTTTCTCAAAATGTTGAAATTTGGAAAGAAATTTTTGGAATTTACGTGTGTGCTTCGATCACTAGTACATAGCTAAGTCAGAGGGCATGTCGAAACGATATGCAAGAGGACCCGGCGCTGCCGCGCTGCGGTGCGCCTAATAAGCACTGGCCATGGCGGAACAATAATTATCTGCTGGACCCTCTCACGCCAAAACGATACAAGTTTCGAGTAGATACAAAGTAGATCATTTGAAATCCGACGAAAATGGCGGCGTCAGAGTGACGATGACTAATTCAATTCTAGGACAAAGGCGCCTTTAGAGTGAAAAAAGACAAGGGAGTGAGTAAAGACAAGGAAATAAGCACACCATGATATAGGTGAAACATGTCTTATACCGGATTAAACGAATAAGATTGTAATAGCTGGTTAATATGACCTGCGGTGACTATGGACAATAGAATGAACCCACGATCACTTCGCGCTCTCTGCTCCAATTATTCAAGGTGACTGTGGACTCTGTGCATCTAAAATGTCTTCTCTGGGCAAAGAATTGAGAGAATAGAGTTATTTACAAGTTGGTTCGTTGAAATTGCGGTCAACCGAACCATTTCAGAGAACAATCAAAAACTGTGTATATCCCCAAAAGCGGTCACCAGTACTCAAATAGCTGTCACTCGTCGCCTAACAAGTATGCCAAAGAGTACTGCCTCAGGTCAGTATAAAAGTTAAGTCAATAGTTTGCATATTCTCTGTGTGAGTGAAACGCGAGTTTCAATTTAATGATTACCGAGTGGCGGGTAACATCGAACCCATAGGTATACGAAGGCTCAAATGGGAAGCGCAGTGTCTCACTCCTTGTCATGAAATATTGTTCGGTCCCCCAAAATAGCCATAAGTCTACTAATGAGCTCTCTCCGTGAGAGCTCGTCTCGCACTAACTCACCACACAAAGGATAAAAAAATAACACTAGCAATCTAGGGTTGATGGCCATTAACCTCGATATATTCTTAGGATGCAAAGCAAATTAGTTCGGAAATAAAAAAATATGAATCTTCTTGAAAATTATATCTCGAATGGAGAGAGAATTGGATGAAAACGTGGCCCTCGATGAAAACGAAACACTACCGTAGCCATCCCAAAGCCAGCACCCCATCCCAACGGGGCATAGCGCACCGAATCACGACTCAACAATGACTAAATGCGTATCATTCCTCTCATCGATACATACAATCTAGCACCGATTGGTAGACTAGTAAAGAATAAATGAAATCGTTGCAATAATTTCTATAAGAATAAACAGTCTTGTCTTGGAATAACGCAGGCGCCCCCAACTCACAGACCTTAAAGAGGACTGCTCGAACTATTCGTCAGCACTCACAAAATAACCTATATAAATAGAACATACTGTCAAAATGAACCCAAACTAATGAAAGAGTGCTTGGTTGAAAGAGAACACTGTACAACTAAAGCCGTTATTATATCACTAGTTATTTATTTGTAACAAAAACGAAGGTGCTCGACCATATATTGCGTAAGAATATTTTTGCCGTTACTCCAGTCTTTTTGGTTACCTGAGGGTGACAGCTGTCGAATCAATATAAATGCTATATTCCATACTTCTGAAAATACAAGTCTAGTATATAGAAAAGTACGATTATTTGTAAATAATATATATTATAAGAAGATAGAGTATAATTATTGTTACGTGAGGATAACACTAGGGTGTCTTTCGGATTATTGTTAAATGATTAAGCGCTTAATAAGTACTATTGAGCAAAGAAATAAGTAATGTAACACAGGTTTCTGTAAAATAATTATTTTATACGCATGCAATAATCGCTTAGCCAACATTATAGGCCTTGCAAGTTACCAATTATGTGGTCGAAAGATGGGCAAAAGAGATTTTTTGGCCACAGTAATGAATATATCGAACAAATGCCAAAAAGTCGACGCCTCACAGATGGACAACCCTGATGGTCATCTCCTCCTGATGCAGCGCAAACGATCAGAGTCGCTTAGAGTGAAGATAGCGCTACCGCGCTTTTGATATTGCGTTTTAGAAATCGTCCTTCTCCTGAGTCGTGCGTCCCAATGCAAGGCAAAAGCCAACTTAGAGATGAAAAGATTGGTGTCTTGACAGTAATGTGTATATTTGGTAAGGCCAGCTAATATCGACGCATGCTGTCTTATAACTATCTCTGCGAGAAACAAGGATTGCGTTACAACATCTATGCCTCATTTGTCAAAAAATGGCTGCTTGCAAAAATTTAGTATAACCAAAAAATTTTTGGACAGAATATTGGAGACCGCAGAGAGCTACGCTCAATCAGAAACGAACATATCCTCAAACCATAAAGGGCTATTCCTCAAATGCAAAATACAAAACGTAGGAAAAGGATTTTTGATATTCTGTATAAGAAGGTATGTTTGTAGTGAGGAACACTTAGAGCATGATGAGATACGGGTACGAGAAGTAAAATTCTGGACGGATCCAACGTCAGTCAGTTTCACATGAAGCAGCAACATAACCTTTGGATGAAAACTAAGTAGCTCTTAATGACTAAAAAATAAAGTACAGTTACTGAGGATTTTGTAAAATTTTTGGATTTTTATGGTGTATCGAACATACACTAATACAAATATATAAAATTGGCTAAAATATTCTTCCTGTAATGTATTAAAAGTTTAGAAGTGTTGAGCCAAGAACAAAGTGATTTTGATATATGTACTATCCATAAGAAAAGTGGAGAATGCCTTATAATGACAAAACGGGCGTGCAATTCCAGGATCAACATGCAACCGGAATACATGACTGGAAGCGGGGCCATAATACCAAGGGCAGCAGGTACATGAAGAAGAGCATGAAAGGAAAGGCTGGAGGGGCATCCGGAGGAGTGCAAAAAGCGATGAAAGTGACACAAATGAGGTGTGTCTATGGACCTTCGAGAGCTATGCTCGCTGAGAATACTCGTACATTGTTAATACTGTTGGAAGTACCAAGAATGATGTAAAGAAAAAGAGGACGGAAATGCGTCAAAGATAGAAGCTATGACAGTCAGGGATAACAATGATATAGAATAATCATTATGGTGATACGTAGGAACAACAGAAAGTGATGGGCTGTGGAAAGTGTATAAGCTTAAGATGTCTTCTGTGGCCCCAATAGAAGACTCATAGTTTGAGGATAAGGGCTCCAAAGCAGCCCCGGTAGCCTCAAACAAGCACGTAGTAATGAGGAGGATAAAGGAGATGGTCTGTAGTTATTCCTTCAGGCATAGAGGAGGGAAATGAAGCAGATGAGAGATCACGGTACGGAATCCATCAACTGTAAAGAGGTTTTAAGAGGATTATGATTGAATATTTTAGGGTAGAATGAGGGGCACATTCTTGCATACTGCGTTAGTTGTGGAAGACCGGGAAAGAAATGCAGCAAGCACTAGATGTGGAAGATACGCCAAAAGAGGTGTCATAGGTGTGTAGATTAATAAAAGCTAGGCCCATAACGCGTTGATCAAAATCAAGTAGCCAACACCCAAAGGAGTAGAGAAGACCACGTAGAGCTCTCGAAGCTATTGGGAGCAACAGAAACGTATGCGCCAGTAAAGGGCTCAGTGAAAGAAACAGGGGTGGGATCAAAAATAAGAGTTATAATAGTAAAGATAGACCAGCGGGCTAATCAAAGGAAAATGTCACTATATGAGAGTGAGATCTCTCTCTAGTCAAAAATATTAGCCATGACTATTAAAGTGAGAGAATTAAAAGGAAAAGGCAGAAATTTTCGGAGACTGAGAGATAGAGTCACTTACTGCTGGAGCGAAAGAGGGATTCAGCAAAAAAGAAATCAGGATCGAACAGCAAGTAAATAAAAATAAATGGTCATTCCTAGCCTATAAAGACTAAAACCCAAAGTACCGCTAGGTAAAGAAAAGCAGTGAAGAAAACAAAAATAACCGAAAAAAACCTAGTCGCATACGATAAAGTAGTATATAATTTAGAAGACGATGTTGGTGTCAGGAAGTAACAACTTAGAAATAGGTGAGTAAACTTAGACGGAGGTTTTATAAAATAGCCTAGTTCCAAATCCCACTAAGAAGAAAAATACTTTTGGAAACAAAGTTCAGTAAAGTAATAACGTGTTTTTGAAGTGCAAAACTATAGTAAGTTGAAGAAGTGAGTAAGTTTCTGGTGCACCATATTCTTTGGGGCACGCCAGGCGTTCGCAAGCAATAAGTTAGGAATGGCACCAGTGAAACACATAAAAATTCACATTGCACCTCGATAGGCCAAAAATACAAAGAAGTAACGTAAGAATAAAAGTGCATCTCGGTGAGATATCACATAAATATAGAATAAAAGTAAGAAGGGAATATATTTGTTGAAATGGTACATCTAGTAAGATGAGTCGATATCCGAATTATGTCCAGAAGAAATAACGTAGGCTGTTATTGAAAATAACGGATATATAATGGCAAAGACCAGAATAAAATTAAAAGAAGGATAAAGATTAGAACAAAAAATGAATATATAAAGGAGACAGAAATGACTATTGAAATAAAAAGAAATGTCAGCACAAAGAAAGAAACGCAATCAGAGTAAACGATAATCAGAGATTGCACAAAATAACAAGAATGGGCAAAATCAGACAACATATAGCAGCTTAACTTCGGTAAACTAGAACAAGATGAATATTTATTTCGCTCCAAAAATTTGCTATGAAATATATTTAGAAGAAACTATTCTTGCAAGCCACTTTAGTTGCTGGGTTACTCGAGAAGCAAAGTTGCTATAAGATGTGCGGGTCTAATATCACTTCACTGAACACATACAAGTAGTGAATGAAAAAGATGATTTAATATGAACTTACTTTGTAGAGGAGGAAAATGCAGTTATTATAGTTAGACGTGCTGGCCCGCAATGGACAATGCGAAACAACTGAGTCAGAAAAAAATCCAGCCGCGGGTGTCCTATACGCTGTACAATACGATGTAAATAGCTGTACCTATACTATTTTCGCAATTACAGGTCTATAAGGTATGTTAATTGTATCCTAATAATGCCTTGCAAACTTGGAACATAATAAATTATTACGTCATATGTGTGTAGCTCGGAAAATCAAGAAAAAACAAAACGGAACATGGTATTAATATCTGTCATAACCTCAGCTGCGAAATAACAAGTCTGTCCAGAAAAGTTGATTTTGAATATTTTTTAGAAAGGTTTTGTGTGCCAGCGACCACGACATTAATGGCAGCCCACGGGTGTCTTAATAACGCGTAATTTGTATAAATAAGCTGTCTGTAATGGACTGTTAATGGAGAACATAAATAGCATCCAAGAAATGCCACAACCCTATAAAATCCCACTCTACCAGCTCAACACAGTAAACAATGCCAATGGACTTAGAAAGGCAAAAATATAGACAGTTCAGATCTCGTTTCCAATCATATCCATTTAAAAGAAGACAACATTGGAATACACAATCAAGATCGATCGTCCCATAGAAAATCTCTGAAAATATTTGCTGGATATTGTGGCTTCGAACATATAAGATGGCCTATTCCTCACTGAAATACAAGTCGTAGAAAAGTTGATTTGATATTATTTAGAAAGGTTTTGCTGTGAGGAACACTATTGTGTCTTCGGATTGTAATAGTTGTTATACTAAAAAAAATATTTGGAAAAGTTAACAGGTTTCTAATTTATTTTTGCTCAAAATGTGAAATTTGTAAATATTGGATTTGTTGTGCGTTCGAACATATTAAATGGCCAATTCCTCCTGAAATACAAAGTCGTAGAAAGTGATTTTGATATTTTAAGAAAGGTTTTTGTGTGAAGAACACTAGGTGTCTTCGGATTTGTAATAGCTGTTAAACTTTTGGAATAACAGGTTCTTTAATTTATTTTTGTCAAAAATGTTGAAATGTGGAATTTTTTGTAGATTTTTGCTAGTTCGAAACATATAAATGGCTATTCACTCCGAAATACAAGTCGAAGAAAAGCTGATTTTGATATTTTTAGAAACGTTTTTCTTTTTGTGTCAGGAACACTAGGGTGTCTTCGCGATTTGTAATAGCCGGTGTTATAGCCCTTTGGTAGTAATAGGGTCTTAAATTTATTTTTTGTCAAAATCTGAATTTGGAAATTTTTTGCATTTGGGCGTTCGAACATATAAATGGTCATTCCTCCTGAAATACAAGATACAGAGATATAAAGAAAAGGTGATTTTGATATTTTAGGAAAGGTTTTTGTGTGAGGAAACACTAGGGTTGTCTTCGGATTTGTAATAGCTGTTATACTTTTGGAATAACAGGTTCTTAATTTGTTTTTTTTGTCAAAATGGATTGAAATTTTGGAAATTTTTTGGATTCTTTTGGCGCGATTCAACATATAAATGGCTATTCGCTCGAAATACCAAGTCGTAGAAAAGTGGATTTGAGATTTTTAGAAAGGTTTTTCTGTGTGGAGGACGACTAGGGTGCTCTTCGGATTTGTAATAGCCTGTGTATACTTTTGGTAGGTAGAACAGGTTCTTAATTTATTTTTGTCAAAATTTGAATATTTTGGAAAATTTTTGTTTTTTTGTGGTATTTCGAACATTTAAATGGCAAATTCCTCCTGAAATAACAAGTCCGCTAGAAAAAGCTGGATGATTTATATTTTTCAGAAAGGTTTTTGCTTGTGAGGAACCACTAGGGTGTCTGTCGGATTTGTAATAGCTTGTGTATAGCCTCTTGGAGTAACAGCGCCTTCTTAATTGTATTTTTTGTCAAAAATGTTGAAAGTGTGGAATTTTTGGTCGATTGTTTGAGACGTTCGAACATATAAATGGTCATTCCTCCTGAAAAACAACAAGTTTTAGAAAAGTGATTTTGATATTTTTTAGAAAGGTTTTTGTGTGTGAGGAATATTGAGGTGCATTCGGATTTTTAATAGCTGTTATACTTTTGGAATAAGAACAGGTTCTTAATTTATTTTGTCAAAAATGTTGAAATTTTGTAAATTTTTGGATTTTCTGTGCGTCGAAATATTAAAAACATGGTCTATTCCTCCTGACAATTAACAAGTCGGTAGAAAAGTAGATTGTTGATATTTTAGAAAGGTTTTTGTGTGAGAAACACTAGGGTGTCTTCGATTTTGTAATAGCTGTTATACTTTTGGTTGCAATAACAGTGTTTACTTAAATTTATTTTTAGGATCAAATGTTTCGCACAATTTGGAAATTTTTAGACTTTTCTGTAAGTTCGAACATAAATGCTATTCCTCCTGAAAGATACAAGTCGTTAGAAAAGTGATTTTGATATTTTTAGAAAGGTTTTGTGTGAGACACTAGTGTGTCTTCGGATTTGTCAATAGCTGCTAGGAAGATATACTTTTGGGGAAACATGGTTTCCGGGACTTAATTTTATTTTTAGTCATCAAATGTTTGAAATTTTAGCCTAACAATTTGGCATTTTTATGGTTATACGAAGACAACTGAAATTGCATAATTTACCTTCCTGAGCAACTACAAGTACGATAGAAAAGTCCAAAGTGGATCTTTGGATATTTTTATTGCAGGAGCTTTTTTGTGTAGGAAGGACCAGCAACTAGCGGTGTCTTCGTATTTGTAATAGCTTTATACTTTAGGAGTAACAGGTTCTTAAATTTTATTTTTGTCAAAATGTTTTGAAATATTTGGAAATTTTTTAGATTTTTGTGGTTCGAACATATAAATGCCTATTCCTCCTGAAATAAACAAGTCAGTTAGAAAAGTGATTTTTGATTAAGGTTCTTTAGAAGAAGCAAGGTTTCTTGATAGTGTGTGAATAGCAGCGGCGAAACAACAACAAAAGAACAACTAATGGATGTGTGTCTTTCGGATTTGTAGGATAATAGCTGTTATAGCTTGAAAAAATCAAGTAACATACAAGTCTCTCTTAAGTTTATTTTTCGTCAAACATTTGCCATACCTGAAATTTTGGAAATTTTTGCGCTTTTTTGTAGGTTCGACATGTTATAATGGCAGATGGACCGGCCTGAAATAACCACAAGTCCTGGCTAGAGAAAAACGTGATTTTGATATTTTTTATTTAGAAAGTTTTCTGTGTGACAGGACACGTGAGCGGTCTCGGATGTCTTCGAGGAGGTATGTAATAGCGTATAGCATTCAGCTGGGTGGCAGCTTAGCCTAACAGTGTTCTTAATATGGTAATTTTTGTCAAAATAGTTGTGAAATTTGGAATATTTTGGGATAGCTAGGATTTTCTGGCGTCTTATTTCGAACATAATAAAATGGTCATTCCTCTGAAATAATACAAGTCGTATTAGAAAAGTGATTTATATTTTTTAAGAAACGTTTTTGTGTGACAGGAACACTAGTACGTAATAATAGGTTGTCATCAGTCAGATTTTTTAATAGCTGCTTATACTTATTTGGTAAGAAACAGTGTTCATTATAAATTTATTATTGTCAAATATAGTTGAAATTTTGTATATAATTTTTTGGAAAGAATTTTTGGAGAGTTCGCAACATAATAAATGCGCTTATATTCTCCTGAAAATACTAAAGTCGTATAGAAAAGTGATTTAGATATATTTAGAAAAGGTTTTATGCATCGTGAGTGGAATACACATAGAGCGTGTCTTACGGATTGTAAATAGCATGATATATAGCTAATTTGGATAGTAAGGTTCTATAATTATATATTTTGTCAAATGTTGAAATTTGGATATAAATTTTTGGTAATAATATTTTATTTTATAACTAATTCGTCTTGCGCCGTTCGAACCATCCCTAACATATGGTTCATTCCTACCTAGCAAAAAATACATAAGTCGTTAGAAAAGCTGATTTTGATATTTTTAGAAACGTTTTTGTGCTGAAGGGAACACTAGGGTGGCTCTTCGCGATTTTTTAATAGAACACCTAGTTACAACATATGAACGTTGGGAGAAAACACAGAGTGAGAGTGATTTACTTAAGGTTTATTTTTGTCAGAGAATGTTGAGAGAATTTCGCTACATTTTTGATGAATCTCCCCTTTGCGGGCGTAGTAACAGAGCTAGCCACATACTCGACACACAGCATATCAATAAATCCCGGCTATTCCTCCTGACCCAATACAAAACGCATCAGAAAAAGCCTGATTGAATTTTTAGAAAGGTTTTTGTGTGAAGGAACACTAGTGTGTCTTTCGGGTCACTTCGGATTTTAATTAGCTGTTATACTTTTGGAGAAATTAGGAGGGTTTCCTTACCACTCTTTATGATTCGCATACCAAAAAATCGTAACTCCAGATGTGAGACCTATCTAGATAAAAGTTTTGAAACACGCCATACGTACCACTCCGTCTCAAATAATCAACCTTTGGTTCGACATCATCATCATCATAAATGTCACATTCCTCCTGAAGAATTACACGTTCTCAGTAGAAAAGTGACTCTCTTGGATATGTTTTAGAAGGTTTTTGTGGTGAGGAACACTATGGTGTCTCGTATATTTCTGTCAACCAATTATTTGATTATTTTCATTTGAGAAAATATAAAATAAAAAAATTAAAAAAAATGAAATAAATAAAATAACAGTAAACAGTAAGATTTAAACTTAAATATAATATAATTAATTTAAGCTCCAAAATGTATATTAGATTAAAATTTGTGATTAATAAAGTTTTTTTGATACGGTAATTATTTGAGGGTATCGCAACATAATATAAAATAGGCTATATATTCACTCCTGAAAATATCAATAATGTCGTTAGAAAATGCTGATAATTATTATTGATATTTTTTAGCAAATAGGTTTTTGTTTGTAGTATAAGATAGAACTATACTAGTGGAGTGCTCTTTCGAGATTTGTAATAGAGATATACTGTTTATATAGAGCTATTTGGTAATAATAAAAACATAATTAATACCTAAGCCTAACAGAGTCCTTAATAGCTTACATATAGCATCAAAGATGGTTGCTAAATTTCCGAGAAAGTTTAAATGCGCGAATTTTTGGCGTAATCACGAACATATAAATGGTCATTCCTCAGACCTGCATCTAATTAACAAGTCGAGTGATCATAAACGTCATCTATTATAACTCTATTCGAAAATATTAGTTTGTAGAACAACAGTATTACTTTGTTAGTGAAATCAAAGTCGAAACTAACATAGAAGTGTGAGCTCACTATCGGCTAACAGATTACTGCTTAATATAGTCTATGTGGATTACTTTTGCGAGAAACAGCGGGTTTCTTAATTTATTTTTGTCAAAATGCTGAAATTTGTAAATTTTTGGATTTTTGTGGTTCGAAAATATAAATGGCTATTCCTCCTGAAATACAGTCGCTAGAAAAAGCTGATTGATATTTTGTAGGGCGAAAGGCCGCTCTTGGGAATAGTGGCATCTTAGGAATATGGACGATCTAGACACTCTCAAGGTGTTCTCCTTCAGCGATATTTGCTAATTATTGATAATTATTAAAAAAAAAAATTTGTTACATTATGCAGCTATAGTACTCATCTGTGTGTGGACAGTAGTAAACCGCATGGTAATAGATAATATCTCCACACAAAACTAACATATGGCAAGATAAATTCAAGTATCGTCTCCTGCTCTCTCAATAAACATCTACTTATAATAATTGTGTTCTAAACAACTCCTGAATCATATTTGGCAACATTTTTGCATCGCTCTTTTAGTGGTATCGAATCACTCAAACTAAAAAGTACATTTATTCCCTTTGAATACAAGTCGCATAGAAAAGTGATTTTTGAAATTTTTTTAGGAAAGCGTTTTTTGCTGTGAGGAACACATAGGGTGTTCGTTCGGATTTTTAATAGCCTGCTTATACTTTTGGCAGAAAAACAGGCTCTTAATTTATTTTTTGTCAAAATGTTGAAATTTTGAAAATTTTTGGATTTTTTGTGGTTCGAACATATAACAGGGCTATTCCTTCCTGAAATACAAGTCGCTAGAAAAGCTGATTTTGATATTTTAGAAAGGTTTTTGGTGTGTGAGAAACACTAGGGTGTCTTCGGATTTGTAATAGCTGTTATACTTTTGCGAGTAACTAGGTTCTTAATTTTATTGCTTTGTCAAAATGTTTGAAATTTTGCTAAATTTTTGGCATTTTTGTGGTTCGAACATATAAATGGCTATTCCTCCTGAAATACAAGTCGCTAGAAAAAGTGGATTTTGATATTTTTTAGAAGGCTTTTTGTCGCTGAGGAACACTAGGGTGTCTTCGGATTTGTAGATAGCTGTTATACTTTTGGAGTTAACAGCGTTCTTAATTTATTTTTGTCAAAATTTTTTGAAATTTGGCAAATTTTTGGCATTTTTTGTGGTCGAACATATAAATGGGCCTATTCCCTCCTGAATACCAAGTCGTAGAAAAGTGATTTTGATATTTAGAAAGGTTTTTGTGTGAGGAACACTAGGGTGTCTTCGGATTTGTAATAGCTGTTATACTTTTGGAGTAACAGGTTCTTAATTTATTTTGTCAAAATGGTTGAAACTTGGAACATTTTTTAGATTTTGTAGTTCGAAATATTAAATGCGTCATCCTCCTGAAATAACAAGTCGTAGAAAAAGCTGATTTTGATATTTTATAGAAAGGTTTTTGTTGTGAGGAACACCTAGGGTGTCTTTGGATTTGTAATAGGTTGTTATACTTTTGGAGTAACAGCCATTTAATTTATTTTTTCAAAATGTTGAAATTTTGTAAATTTTTTTGGATTTTTCTGGCTTCGCAACATATAAATGGCTCATTTCTCTTCTGAAATACAAGGTCGGCTGAAAAGTGATTTTTCATATGTTTTAAGTAAGGTTTTTGTGTGAGCAACACTAGGGTGTCTTCGGATTTATAATAGCTGTTATACTTTAGGTAGTAACAGGTTCTTAATTTATTTTTGTCAAAATGTTTAAATTTGGAAATTTTTGGATTTTTGTGGTTCGAACATATAAATGGCCATTCCTCCTGAAATACAAGTCGTAGAAAAGTGATTTTGATATTTTTAGAAAGGTTTTTGTGTGAGGAACACTAGGGTGTCTTCGGATTTGTAATAGCTGTTATACTTTTGGAGTAACAGGTTCTTAATTTATTTTTGTCAAAATTTTGAAATTTGGAAATTTTTGGATTTTTGTGGTTCGAACATATAAATTGGCAATTCCTTCCTGAAAATATCAAGTCTGTTAGAAAATGTGATTTTGATATTTTTAGAAAGCGTTTTGCTGGAGAACACTAGGCGCTGTACTTCGCCGATTGAATAGCTGCTTATACTTTTGGAGTAACAGGTTCTTAATTTATTTTTGTCAAAATGTTTAAATTTGGAAATTTTTGGATTTTTGTGGTTCCAACATATAAATGGTCATTCCTCCTGAAATACAAGTCGTAGAAAAGTGATTTTGATATTTTTAGAAAGGTTTTTGAGTTGAGGAACACTTAGCGGTGTCTTTGGATTAGTAATAGTTGTTTATACTTTGGGAACAGTAACAGGCTTCTTAATTTATTTTTGTCAAAATGCTTGAAATTTGTAAATTTTTGGATTTTTGGGGTTCGAACATATAATGGATATTCCTCCATGAAATACAAGTCGTAGTAAAAGTGATTTTGATTATTTTTAGAAAGGTTTTGTGTGAGGAACACTAGTGTGTCCTTCGGATTTGTAATATTTGTTTACGTTAAGTAATACAAAATTGTAACAAAAATTAAATTATTGTTAATAATCTTACTACAATGAGATTTTAACAATTATTATCAAAATCTAATCCACTGAGTATACATTTGCGAGACTAAAAGTTACCAAAGCATAGATAAACGAATGCGCGCTAATTCCAATACAGTAGTTGCATCCCCAAAAAAGTATATTAAGATGGATTGGGAAATTTGGACATATTTATTTTGATGGGAAAATAAATATATTTAAACACTGTTGAAACTATACATAAACAAAATCGAACAAATTAAAGTAAAAAATTAGATAATTGACTAACATTCAAAATTATACCTTTGACACATCAAGACAAGAAAAAAAAAAGAAAAGAAAAAGTGGCAAATGACGCTTTTCTATATAAAAACATTCATTTTTTTTAAAGATAGTTCATTTATTTATTAAAATTTTTTTGTATTGATGAGAGTAAAAGAAAACACTCATAGCAGTGGTCTTCGAGTATTTGTACCAATGTTATTTATAATATATAAAAATATAAGTAAAAAGAAAATATTACCTAGAAATAAAAGAATGAAGAAATAGTAAATTCTGTTATATTGCTTTTACAAATATAATACTATAAATTAAGAATAAGGATTGCAAAACAATTTTACTATTTTATTGAAGCCGTTTGTCCAGTAAATTTTGAAATTTAGTAGAAATTTTTGGTAATTTTTTAGTTATATAGGTTACGAAACATATTTAATATAATATAGGTACCTAATATTACCTTCCTGCATATAATAATAAATACAAGTACTGATTAGAAAATAAAGTAATGAGATTATTTATAAAAATAGAAAATTAATTTATAAATAAGGTATATTATATATATATATGTTATATAGAAACGTTTAGTCTTTATGTGATATAAATAGTACTAGTTATATATATACTTTGGATATATAAATTATATATTATATATATATATATATATATATAATAATAATAAAATACAACAATATATACAACATACATACAACATACATACATTACATATATATATACTATATAATATATACTATATATAATACTATATATATATATATAATAATATATCTATATCGGAGCAGTTCTCATTAATTATTTTAATATAATTTTTGTCTTTGTTTGTTTATAATAAAAAACAAAGGGGAATATTTTATTGGATCTTTTGTGGTTATAATAATATTAAATCACATTTTTTTTAAATAATAATAAGATTGTATAATGTTAAACCACCTTGATTAAACTCGAAAAATGAACAAATCTCACTTTTTGTCACAAATAGACGAGCTTGTCGAGATTTAAAAACACACTTTGTAACATGAATAGAGAATAGTACGTAGAGTATAATGATAGAAACTCAATTCTGATAAAAATTAAATATCTAGAAAGCCGTTTATATTACTCGAAATAAATAAGATTTATAAATCCTACATTTTTTTAAATAAATTAGATAAATTTATATAATGTTAAACCACCTTGAGAAACGAAATTGAAAATCACTTTTGTCACAAAATTTGTCGGTGATAAAACATTGTAAAATAGAAGAAATTTTGAGATAGAAACTTCGAATCTAAAATAAAACAGTAAATACCATTAAATATACCTAAATATCCTGGAGGTGGGATAGCTGGGATTGGCACCGGTCCTGGGGGTGGAACTGTCGGATTGAATCGTGGACAGATAGCTTCGTTCATTAAAGTATTGGTAGAAGAAAGTCCATCTTCATGGGACGTATTAAGAGACTCTTCTCGTGTATCTCCATCTTTTCCTTTCTTTTTATTCTTCTTTTTCTTATCTTTTTCCTTATCCTTTTTCTTATGTTTCTTTTCTTTACTATCGCCATCTTTTTTCTTCTTGCTTTTCTTGCTATGTTTTTTCGATTTTATATGGGAAGAGAATTGTTCCTCATCCTCCTCTGGAGACTCTTTTCTTAGGCAAAGATCTGAATTGTGATCATCTGCAAATTTCATTCCTTCTAAGATTTTTCTATCAATTTTTTCAACGTCCTTTTCCTCTTCCTCTGGCTCATCCAGGAGAACATCGTCAAGAACTACTTTGGAATAAACTGGGCTATACCTGAGTTTGGGGCTGTTGAATTTTGTACGTAATGGGCTTTCCTGAGGTGTTTCTGGTCGAGAACTTGGAGTGGGAACAACAATTTTTGGACTGCTATTTCTACTACTGGGAAATTCCTTTGGTAACTCTGTCAAGCTGAAAATATATATATATATATATATATATATATATAATATATATATATATAATATATATATTATATATATATAATATATATTATATAATATATATATATATATATATATATATATATATAATAAAGGACATATTTGATTTGCTAGCTGTGACTGAAACAAAGATGAAAGGAAACTGTGAAAATGAGTGGTGTGGTGGTGTGAAATGTGTTTGTGCTGCTGTGGAAAGGAATGAGAAAGGGAGAGGAGTTGCATTTCTGATAGAGCTGATATGTTAGAAACGTGAAGCTATGTTAAGATTTTGTTGTGTTAGGAATTCTAATTTTGTTAAATTTAAGTTTGGAAAGGTCAAGGTATGTGTGGTTTTGACATATGGTCCATCTGAGGGTAATGTTGAAGAGTGCAATTTTCTGAGATAATCTGAATGATGTTTTGGATGGGGTGAGTAGGAACTTCCAACTTCAGATTGATTGTGTTGGGTGACCTAAATGTTTTGATAGGTTTTCAAAAAAAAAAAAATGGTACAACAGGTGGCTTTGGGTTGTCGGAAGAAAATGAGAATGGTAAGAAGGTGATTGATTTCTGTGAGGAGAGGTGTGTGTGTGTGTGTGTGTGTGTGTGTGTAATACTTTCTTTACACAAGAGTATTCATAAGTATACTAGAGTTTGTGTAGGTAGAAAGGGTATCGAAGTGAAAAGTATGATTGATTGTGTTGGTGAAGGAGATGTTGAAGTATGTGTTGGATGTTAAATCAGTGAAAGGGTTAGGAATGTAGGAATGAGATTACATGATCATGTTTTATGTAAAATTAAGTTTGTGGGGGCTTGGATGAAGAGGAAGGTGAATTGGAAAGGAAGTGGGTAGAATTAAAAGCAAGAAGTTAAGTGAACAAAGCAATATGGATAAGTATTTAAGAGCGCTCACAGAATCAGTTGAATGTTAACAAGATGAAACCGAACAAATCTGGAAGCAAATGAAGGAAGGGATTGTTAGTAGTGCAAGAAGTATGTGGATGTGCTAAAGTAGGAAGTAAAAATGTTAACAATGAGTGGTGGAATGAAGAGGTGATGGATGCAAGCAGTTAAAAGTAAAAAAGAAGCGTTGTTGAATGTATTAAAAGCCAATGTTGAGGTTTCAAAAGAAAAATGTTTGGAATTATATAAAAAAAGGAAAACTAAGCGGTGCATACATATAAGGAGGAGGAGAGGAAGGAAGGGAAAGAAGAAAAAAAAAAAAAATAATAAAAAAAAAAAGGTAAATGAACAGTTTGGAAGGAGGAATGGGGACTTACAAGGCAATAAGAAGCTCTTCTGGAAGGAAGTGCGAAAGGTTAGGAATGAGAATAAGGGGAATCTGCTTAGAATAATGAACAGGGATGGTGCTTTCGTAACTGATGAAATAGATGCGAGGGAAGTGTGGAGGGAACACTTCGAAAACCTGCATAACATTGGCAGTAATGAAGAGGTGCTAGTGAATGTGTGTGTGGGTTTCATGATGCAAGAAGGAATAGGTACTTGGGGAGGAGGTAATGAGGAGGTAATGGGTAGCGTGAGAAAGTTGAAGAATGGTAAATCTGCAGGTATAGATGAAATTACTGGTGAAATTATCAAAAACGGAGACGAGATGGTGATTGATTGGATTTGGAAGTTGTGTAACAAAGCGTTTTGGAGGGTATTAGTTTTCGAGAAGATTGAGAGAGCCAGGAATCAGTACCCTTATATAAGGGTAAGGGAGACAAGGGTAACTGTAGGAATTATAGGGAAATTAGTTTATCGAGTGTTGTAAAGAAGAAATATGCTGGTATTTTGGAGGAAAGAGTGCGTTCAGTATGAAGGCCTGATTGGTGAAGAACAAGGTGAGTTTAGAAGAGGTAGAGGATTTGTGGATCAAATTCTTACATTGAAACAAATGATTGAGAAATGAGGGAGAGAGATGAATAAATTTTGTATTTAGGTTTTATTGATTTGTAACAGGCGTATAATAAAATTAATAGGGAAGCTCTTAATCAGGTGCTAGTGATATATGGTGTTGGTGGTAGACTTTTGAATGGAATCAAAAGTATATATGACGATAGTAAAGCGTGTGTATGAATAAATGGAGTTGAAAGTGATTGGTTTAATATTAATAGTGGGGGTGAGGCAGGAATGTGTTAGGTCTCGGTTATTCAATTTCTATATGGATGGGGTTATGAAAGAATTAGAGGTGGGGTGGTAAAGGATGGTGTTAGAATGATGGAGAAGGGAGAGAGTGAGAGTGCCCATACCTATTATATGCAAGATGATTATGGTTTTGCGGATGATTTGAGTTTGTGTGGTTTGAGAGGATTGGTACAAGAGATTTGGTAGGAATGTGTTAAAAAAAGGAGGAGTTGCAAGTAAAACGTACATAAGAGTAAGGTTATGGTATGTAGAGGGACCAGTCCTCGGTGTGAAGTTATGTTAGATGGCGAGCAGCTGAAACAAGAGTCCGAGTTTAAATATTTAGGATATATGTTGGATGATGCAGTGTAGTAGGAAAGTTGTGAATGGCAGGAAGGTGGCTGGTGCAATTAAATCTTTAGTGGATGTAAGGGAAATAAGTTTTAGTGCGTTAATGCCTTACATGAGGGTAATTTGTTACCTGTGTTTAATGTATAGTATGAAGACTATGGTCTGGAATAATGAGGAAATAGACTCTGAAGTACAATGTTGTTCGAAGAGAGAAGGTAGAAAGGGTAAAATAATGGCAGTTGATAAAAATGAGAATAAACGTTCAAGAAGGAGTTGTGTGGTGTGAAGAAGGGGTAAATGAGAGAAATAATGAAAGTACGTTGAAAGATGGTTTGTCATTGTGAAAGATGGATGAATAGTCAGTTGGTTGAAGCGGATTTGTATAGTGGTGTGTGCTGGGAATCAACCAGTTGGGAGACCGAATAAAAAGTGGATTTGATTTAGTCAATAAAGGAATGCGAATTTGGCAGAGGCGAGAAGAAAGGTCATAATAGGAGTGAATGGCAGGGTTTCGTGAGGGGGTATTTGCTGTGGTCACCTGGGCCAAGGGATGAAACACACATTGATGAGATTGCCATAGTGAGGGTACCGTCGGGGTCCCGTGAAGCTCTAGGGTGAATTTTATGACTACGACAAGTTCTCACTAAAAGGTATAAAGGGGGCGGTAAAGCTGGGCTTTCTTTTCGACTTGCGTCATATTCTTCTACTTTCTGTTTCTGGTGCATGCTGTGACCCTTTAACCCCAGTCTTGAAGAAAGAAGGTGGGTGGTGGTGAATAATATATATCATATATAATATATATAATATATACTATTATAATATATATATATATTATATATATATATATTATATATATATGATATATCATATTTACATTTATATATATAATATATATATATTATATATATATATTATATATATATATAAAAGTTTCATAAACTCGCTTATTAGAGTGAGAAATATTGATTCAATTTTCTGTATAATGAAGAAATAATGGCATACATACATATATAACAGATGTATAATAATTTAAAGATTATTCAATATTTTTACTGACAGTTCCTTTTAACGTATCATTAGTAGTACAACTTAGGTCCCGGTCAGAGCAGTCTTGCAATCTATTAGTCCAACTTTCAAATTGAACCTAGATATAAATTAAACACATTTCAATGTCAAGATCACTAAGTTATTCTGATTTCAGGAGTTAAAATACCTTAAGAGAAACAAAAAGAGTAAAGTCCATTTCTAGATAATACATCCTCACCATTTCTAGCTCAGATATAGAAAGTTAAAAACCAAAGAGAAAAAAAAGCAGGTGTTAATATGAATGCAAATGTTTCACAAGAAAGAGTGAAGAGTAAAAATAAAATCTTCATACAATTATATATCCGTTAAATATGTACACCAATAATTCTACAATTCTGTAAGTTAAATCTAAATATTTATATATACTGTATATTATATCGGGATTATTTCGTGTAATCTAAGGAAAATCTTCACAATTGCTTAGAAATTCTGGGTGGCCAGAGGTCATTAGGGAAAATCTTTCCAATTGCTTAAAAATTCTGGGTGGCCAGGTCATTACGGAAAATATTTCCAATTGCTTAAAAATTCTGGGTTGCCAGAGGACAGATCTTAAAAAATTATCCAGCCAAAGCTAGAAGCCTGTTCCATCAGTACAAATAATATATTTTTAATATTTGAAAAGCATGATATTCAAATTTAGGAGCATCTTGATATTAGTTATAAACTCTCTTGCAGTATTTATGATTTATGTAGTTTTACTTTAATGTGATGCATTTATTTTACTCATCAAGTACTGAAAATATTATAATGAACAAATATCTATGAAAAATACACCATGTAATAGATAATAGCAGATTCTATGTTAAAACTAAAAAAAAGTCAAAATTGAAAATCTACTAATTTTATTGTTATGCATGGAATTTTAATTAAACTTTCAGAGTAGGTATAATATAGTGAGCTAACATTTTTTGACATTCCTTTTGAATGAATCTTAAAAAATGCATTCAGCTCTTAGATGTGTACTGAATAAAAAGTTGTCAGTTTCATGCATCCTTTAAATATCAACAAAAACTAAAATATATTGGTTGTATATTTTCACATTATCTGTGAGAGGGTGGAAAATTGGTAAAAAATGAAAATTTGCTTATTTTTTTTTTTTCTCTCTCTTATCCAATTTTTACTAGATTTTCAGAGCAGATTGAATTAAACCTATTACACCATTTAAGTAATTTTATACATACAATGCCTATACAAATTTGGCATAGCATACCCAGAGGTAAAATGGTTATTAAACAAATGGAAAAATGTCCTAAAGTTGCGTAACTTGTAAAATTCTATTTATTTTGATAATTTCTAAAAATTAAATGAAGTTAAAATAAATAAAAAAATTTGAACTTGACCCTTCAGCAGGGTGAAAAAAAAATAAAAAAGACCCTTTCAAACAAATCTGATATTAACTCCTCAGGACATGTATAAATTTTGCAGAAAATTTTAATTTTTTTTTTGTACTTCTAGTGAAGAAATAGAACAAGAAAAATTTTTGGCAACCAGATTCCAAAATGCTCTATCAATTCCTGGAACCCAAAAATTGCATAAAATAATTCCAGTCAGCAATGGTAGAGTTAAAATCTATGAAACGTCAGATACTGATGAAGTAGAGGAAAGAATCATACTAAAAAATTCAAAAATAGATGAGGTTCAAGATTTGCTTACCCCTAAAATGGGGAGACTATGTCATTTGCAAATATGACTGACATAAGTTTGCGGCTGGTCATTCAATCCACTCGCACCGTTCGCAGCTCTTTGACGGATGAAGAGCTTAATGATTTAAGTTACATTTTTTGTCATCTGAGCAGATATAAAAATTTGTTACTATTCTGAATAGAAGACCAACCCTAGCCATCCATCACTCATACAACACCGCACTTGCGCACCACACAAAAGCCCATCAAAGCAAGGTAACAGTGTACATACCTTTCAGTGGAGAAATATTTGGGACGAAAGACGGGGTCCTCCTCCCACCTTAAAATTTTGCCGTCGCCAAACCCCTCAGTTAATCAAAAGGTAATCCAATATGGCTTATAAAACAGAAGAAGATGAAGAAATTATGAAATACATAATAAACGGTGTTATTGTAATACCCATATGATATTTACTCACTGTTGGACGTAATTATATGTATCACAACAACATTCAGATTGAGTAGAATCTCATTCTTAAAATCAATGTCCTACGAGTCTTATGGATTGATTTTTGGGCAATTTTCATTTTTGATACAAACTTAAAAAATTTTTTTTTTGCGTTTCAAAATCCTAGTGAGGTGGTGGTGGGGGGGGAAATTTTTTTTAAACCGTTAATAACCTTCTATAACAATTTTAGAGGAACTTTGAATTATATATTTTAATTCCTATTTCTTCCTGATTCCACACCTGATTTATCATCATCATGTGCCCCACCCGTGCCCGCGGCAACAATTTGTCGCGTTACTGTCGTTCTTACCTGTGGGCTCGCGGACTCTCGCGTATTCGAATTATTCACATTTATTAAAATTAATAGTTTCAAGATAATTAATATATATAATAATATATCTAATATATAATATATCTACAGATATATATTATTTATATATAATATAATATATATATATATAATATATATATATATTATAATTTATATATTATATATCATATATATATATTATATCAATATATATAATAATATATATATATTAAATATCATATTATTATTAATTATAAGTATATATTAACAATTATATATACTAATATATATATTATATATAACTAATATATATATATAATAGTAATATAAATCAATCACTGAATATATAATTAAATATACTCATGTGATGGTAATGGTCCTTTCCCTAGTAGGGAGCTCATGGGCATGGACGATCTCTGTGTGGTCATACCACAAGAAAGCCTAACGCTTGACATATCTAAAAGCTTGCTGACAGGGTATACAACACGCCATCGCTACTCTCCCGTCTTACCAACACCCCAAGCTACTTCCTTTTGGAAGTTTCCAATACAAATCGCAATGCGACATTCACGTCATTACCGATCTTCTTCTTCGCCTTAATGCCTTACCTCTTTGTGTCTAGTTTTCTTCAGACTCGTTGCCATCATTCAAAACCACCCAGCATTCTTAATGTTGATGGAAGCACCCAAACCACAACTAATCTCCACTCGCATCACTCTTTTACTCCATCGCAAATAACAACACACACAACACAACATTCTTCCCATGTCCTGCAATCAACCCTTCAAAATTACAAACCTAATCAACATCTATGCATATAATCAGTGGGGTTCACTTAACTAGGGTTCTTGTTTTATCATCTTCACCCTTTAATCTTCCTTACTTTTCTTTAAACTATCATATATGGTTCGACCGCCGTTCGTTGTGAATACTTCTAACAACTGGCTTTTGTTCACCTTTGATGTATTTGTATGCGACTGATCATTCATATTCAATATCCTGTCTACCATAGTCTTATCACCATATATATGAGATCGTCCAATATCTGAATCGTTACATATTCAAAGATTGCTCCCTTTTCGCATTAGTTATCGTATCTAGAGTGCCTCACGTCTACAGTTTTCCAAATTCAATTATTGCCGATGTGTCGGAATTCTCAGTGGGCTAACACATTCTTGGATTCAAACTCTTTAAGACTCAAACTTCCTTCAATATCTCCCTTTCTAAAACACCTCCCAACTTCGCTATCCCCTTTGACCGCTCTAATGTCTCACCTGTAACAACATAAATATTCTTGGACTAACATAAATAGTGAATTGTCTTGGAGAGCTCTATCAAATCGTTGCTAAAATGGTCTCTATGAAGTTGAGAATTCTGTTCAGAATTGCGTGAATTTTTGTTTTCAGTTTTACTCCATTTTATAAATAACAAAAAGTTAACCCCCTGTATTGAATAATGTTATCACATTTGGGTGGATCCGGTTCACCCCTTTTTGATAGTGTTGAGGCTAAGGCTAGATAAGCTGCTAAACTGTCCACTATTTTCTAATACCATTGACCCTTTTCCCCTGCGACATGACGCCCACGCACTATACTCTATATATAAGGTATTACACGGCAAAGGTGCTCAGAGACAAATCGATCTCTCACATTCCTCAACCACTGCGTCGCCCTAAAGATAAAAAACCTCGTAAACAAGAGGTACCCTTACTTCTCACAGTGAACTTTGTGTGAAATATAATAATAACTAAGGTTTACTCATTGTGGTGCCTCCTTCTTTTCCAGCCACCTCTGTTCTGTGTTGAACTAATTGCCCTCATCCATTTTTTCCTGCAGTATTCAAAATCTTCCTCTCTTTAAGTTTCGCGTATACGCCCACCTGAGGGAATTGCATTAGACAAAGGACTGGGTGAATTTAAATTTCCTTTAGTTTTTCCTTTCCATCCTTTTTGTATCTTTTGTTTTGCCGGCGCCCCCTCTTGAAAAGGCCCTGTCCATGAATGGTGCATCGTTTATATATATACAATAATATAGTCTATATATTATATATATATTATTAACTTAAATATTTTTATTTTTACAAAGATGTAGATATATATAATTTATAGATATATCTGTAAAATGTATATATAATATATCATTAATAAATAATAATAATTACTGATTAAGTAATTTCTTAATTAGAAGGGTCTTTAGCGAAACAAATTTAAAATTTTTAAATTTGCTCGCGATAGAGCTAAAGGTGGGCAACCACTAGTATACATGCTTTTATATTTTAAAACATAATCTTGAGGAAGATAATGCATTTTTTAAATGGGGTTTTGTCCCCCCAAAATTTTAGCCCCGTATAACTCAAACTATTAGTCATAGAAGCTTAAGATTTGCACCAGTGGGTGTCTTTTTATGTCTATAAGATAACCCCAAACACCAAAAATCATCAAAATCTGAGATGTAGTGGGTTATTTTTTTTTGGTGTGTTTGTGTGATCTGTCATGGAATGACCCCCCCCACTACATATATATGTATATATATATATATATATATATATATATATATATATATATATATATATATATATATATATATATATATATTATATAATATATATATTATATATATTATTATATATGATAATATAATTGGTTAATTATATCATTTTATTGAAAAAAGATCAGCATATTACGCTCATCAGAATAAAAATTTAAAAGTAAGAACTTATAAATTCTAAGAAGAATTGGATATTGGCAAGTGCAATAATAGTTTTAGATTATTTACACTGCAAGTTTAGAATATTTAGTTGAGTAGTGGGATTTTACACAAGATTATTTTCAAGCTTGTTGAGAAAAGTTTGTTTTCTCAGGCTTAAAACAAAGTAGTTAACCAGTTTAAAGCTTTCTAGAATATGTTTAATTAAATGCACTGAACGATCTTCGTATATTAGAATATATGAAAATATACTTTGATGTTACATTAATTCTTGATTATCGAATAAATAATTAAGTAAGTCGGCTTTTAACTTAGCACGAAGCTTAACTGAGAAAGATGTTTCCGGCACGAAGCCAAACAATGAATGATTTTTTAAAGCACCTTTACAGCTTGAAATCAAAGGCAAAAAGTGATTCTCAAATATTGAAGCGATCGTTCTCCACTCTTTCCTTTTGGCAACTGCCAGGTTTCCAGGAAACAATCTCTTTTCTGGCAACTGACTATAATTTTTATATCCTCCCGGGGGGATGGCTTCTGGCCTCTATAGGGCAGAAGTCAGAACTAGACTACTTGAAATAAATATTTTGAAAACAGGTGCAGAATATTTAATCTGATTCTTCTGATGAATGATACATCACCAATATTTTTTTCTTGCAGCTTCTGCAGCTTTCCGCTTAGGCCGACTATTTTGAATATCTCTATCAGCTGGCATTGATGAACTTCCAGCATCCGTCGCAGACATAAAAGGGGGATTCACTCCTCCAGGAATATTTAATGATGGATTTGCTGGAAGGACAGGGACTGTGTTTGACGATGAAGGTGTTGAACCACTGTGGGTCAAAGAAAGCTCCAGGGGATACAAATATTTGACTGGATAAAAGCTGACTTGTCCCCCAGGAGTCCTGACGTACACCGATCTGACTTTATTGTCGTCGCCGATTATAAGATCTACGACTATCCCCATCTGCCAGTAAGGACGTTCTTACACTGGACTTTTGATAAGAACAACGTCATTCTTCTTGATTAGATTATTCCAGTTGACCTGGTACAGATCTCTTCCAGTCTCTCTAAGACTAAGAAGGTACTCATTGTACCACCTGGTACAAAATTCTTTGAATTTTTCTGAAGAATATTTCAGTGACTTTACTAGCTCTTTCTTAGCAGCCGAAGTTGAGTCCCAGAACTGATTATTTGACAAACCAGCTCTGGGTGTTTGTTTTTGAACAGTTTTATGAACAAAGGTTTGAATGACAATGGAATCATTGGGAGTAAGAGGTAATATCTCATTTCAACTGGTGGTGTAGGTGAGCGGACGTGAATCTTATAGCATCCAGCAATATCTGACAAATCCCGTAAATGAAGTCGAAATAATTAGTAAAAAATAAAGAACGTCCAATTAGTTTGAATAAACAATCCTTCACCACACGTATTAACGCCATAGCGGTTTTTGACAAAGGTTTGATGAAATCATTGGGAGTAAAAAGGTAATGTATCATTTAGAACTGTGTGTAGGTTGAGCGGATACGTGAATTCATAGCATCAGCAATATCTGACAATAATCGAATGAAGTCAAAATAAATCTCAATGAGGAATGTACCAAATTGTATTTTTGACATAACAACCTTCACCAACACGTATTACCATATCCCACTGCTTCTAACCTCATGGTCCAATAAAGAGAATCTCGCTTATGCGAACTCCGATTTTTCTTAACAAACTCACTCCCATTTTCTGACACGAGAAAGTTCCTAAAGAAGTATCAGTATATCCCTGATTGAAGGAAGCGCGCGTGTCGCCTATAGACGCGTCAGGACACTCCGAAAATGATTAACATATCGTGGAACGATTGAAATAAAATGAATTAGATACAATGTCATCTATAAGGTCTAAAATCTAAATAAACCGCACGAATATTAAGACAGGTGTAAATGAGTATGAACATTTTTTGGGCTAAGCCAGAGCTTTGACTTTGACCCACCAATGTTTGGTGTAGTCAACACCTACATGCTATAAAAGTGGCCTGAATAATTCCATCCTGTCTTTTGAACAATTAGATGAAGCGCGGTACCGAGAAAAGCAAAAATTTTGAACTTTTTGCAGAGTATGCATTCCTGCAAAACATTTTTGATGGAGGTATGAGCTGATGTCACCCAGAAGCCTTGGAGCCGAATATTCGTAAGAGTGGCTTGTATGCCTATAAATGCTTACACTTATGGTGAGCATCTCTTATGATTAACTTGGAGGTGGCGACTTTTTGACAGCAAGATGGGATAATTACATCACATATTGGCTAATAATTACTTGAACATAACGCCTTTGGCTCCTGAGAGACTATTTTCCATCCAAGAACAAGTTTCAGTTATTTCACCAGTCAGGAACATTGGCCTGTGAAAAGAAGGATATTTTTAATTCTCTTCTAAAAATTGAAGTTCTTTCGAGAACGATTCTTTCTGCAATGGTCTGCAGACAATCAGACGTTCTTTTAAATCATAGATTAATTGTCACATCCTCTTGCCATTGCTCCACAACTGATAATAAAGGCAACTACTCGATATAAGCTTGTGTAAATTCGAAATATTTGGACAAATACCACTAACGGAAGTTTCATTGTTAGATATGAGATGACCTTCATCATGACTGGAGACGCAAGGTTTCTCTTACCGTTCTGATGGTCATAAAATCTATCTAAAGAGAGCCATTTGGCCCCTTTTCGTCGCAAAGGACATTCCTTTTTGCAAACTCTTTGAATGAAATAACCTCTGGTCAGAAGGTCAGCTGGATTATCTTCTGTTCTGACATAGAGAAATTTGGGACTTAACGAATATTTCTCTTGAAGCGAAGATCTCATGGTGCGAATATCTTGCACACGGTTCTTCACGAATATTTGCTTAACTTTGGATATCCTATTTTGGATCCAGTGAAGAGTTATCTGCGAGTCGGAGAATATGTTCAATTCCTTGAACTTGACACCTGACAGTCCACTCAACATTTGTGGTACGCACTTTAATGCTAAAAACACAGACAATAACTCCAAACAGGGAAGCGTTCTTCCTTTTGCAGAAGCGATTTTTCCCTTTGACCAAAGAAGATTTGGACCCTCTGTCACAGACGAGACATACACCACAAAGCCATAAGCAACAGTGCTTGCATCGCAGAATATATGATACTTAAATCAGAGTCACTTTGACTCAAATGAGATTTTGTATCATCAAAGTTTGCAGTTGACATTTTTAAATAAACTGCTCTCTTTCCCAAGAATTTGTTAATTTTGGGAGCGATATATCGTCCACTTTCCCCATGTCCACTACCCAAGTTTTTCTCATAAGGCGCGGCCTCGAACGGTGACGGGGAGGTAAAGGCATAGGGGATCAAATACTTTTGAGATCTCCGACAGGAGCTCTCTCTTGGTAGAGACAATACTTAATGAAAAGTCACTAAGACTCCGACTATCTTGAACAGTATTATATAAATACCCTAAAACTCTTTTCTTCATCACTTGATGAGTTGCAAGTTTACCCTCCTCCTTGAATTTTTCTTTGAGGTCTGACAATTTGAGTTTCAGGAGCACAAGTTGAAGCCCCCCTCACATTCATCAAGACGTGAGGTGGCCCTTATCGAAAATATCTTTGAAGTTTGAGTCTACGAACGAAGAATGTACAAAAATTGTCAACAATACAGATTAATTTTGTAGAAAAAGAGGTAGCAGAGATCAGGAAGGAGTATTTTGTTGCTGATGTTGTACTCAGCACAGACCTAAATCCCAACGAGCTTACAAACGACTCCAGAACTAAAATCGGGACATCACGGTAAGACTGAGTAACGTCGCTATCAGCCTCCATGAAAAAACAAAGCGATTTTTGTCCTCTTCTAATTTAAATTTGGATCTGGAGAAGGCCTCTCGAACATCCGCCAGGTAAAGATGAATTCGTTTGTTCTCGAATGATAGTAATTTGAATAGGTAGGTAATTAATCTCACCCCTCGATACGATAGCTAATTAAGTAAAGGAATAGCAACCAATATCAGACATAGGCAGTTAAAGACTGACGATATTATAGTCACTTGAAAGGTGGCCTGATATGATTATAGTCTGTGGGCGTATCCAGATGAACTTTATATGATTACACAACAAATGTTTATGTGATTACACTTAAAATTTATTACTATTATTATTATTATTATTATTATGTCAAGCAAGCTTTGAGCAGTCAACTTCTGTTTGACTCGTTGCATCGTAGCAATAGCAACGTGATGATTTGATGGAACGTGCCTGAGAATATCTTGAAACCCCGAAAGTTTTACGTGGTACCTTCCGTCCTGGAACTCTATCCCTTCGTGGAATCTTTTGATGAATATCTCTTCAATATAACCCTGGTCCCGCTCCTCATTAATACACAGAGACTCTAATTTTTAGAGGTTTTCGAGGCCCAAGTCCAATCACGAACTCTTGTGTGTGTAAGAAAGCGGTCGAAGAGTACGAAGGTACCGGTTTCCACACCTACAAGACTTGCTACATGTCCGAGGACGTTACCTGAACAGATCTTGAATATTGACGGTATGGGAAGCTCTGAAATTCTGTCATGATTATTTTGACAGCTTTCGGCAAAGAATTCTTCCCAAAGATTTTTTTCATTTTGAGAGGTGCCAAATCCGATGTTAAGGATGTAAGAGCTGGTCTAAGTACAAGTCAATAGGGCACTGCCCCGAATGCCTTTAACGTTTTAAAATGCTTCAATAAATGAAGAGCATCGATGCCCAGCAGCCCTTGAATATTTGAAACCCAGTCAACGTAATTATTTTGATTGTGACTATCTGCTACTTTGAAATCATTTTGGGCAATATTTTTCATTGCCTCCATTAGAATTACGCCTTTTACATAAAAACCAACATCAAATTCATAATCGATATTTACAGGTAGGCTAGAATATTTCCCACAACAAATATCCATCTTTAAATTTAAAGACTGCAAGGACCTCAATTCCTCTCCCAAAAATGTTTTTATGGAGCTCTGATGAATTGGAAGATTATTTTCATCGATCCCCAATTTTTTAAGGACCCTCCTATGAAAATACGTGGACTGACTGCCTAAGTCAAGTAACACACGCGCAAGGACTGTTTTATTGCCCCTTTTTGATATTAAGGGGGAGAGAGAGTGGGCAGAATATTTTGACCCACGGATGAGGCTGTACCTGTATTTATACAGATATGATTAGAAGAGCCGCTGGTTTGACCATTTTCCTCATTCGCGACTGATGTTGACGGACGACTATCTTCTGAAAAGCCACCGGACACGTTTCTACTATTTGGAAAGCATAGAGCTGTTATGTGGGATTTTTTACCACATTTGCCGCATGGGCAACTAAGTTCATACCTCTTGGCAGGACATTTATTAGCGAAATGCTTGCTGCTTGAGCAGCTGAAGCACATGCGCAGCTCTTTACAGCGATCCCTCCTGCTTTTAGGAGATGAATATATTTCGCAAGAAATCATGCGATGATTTGTTGCAAAATTTGCATTTCGAAACAAATGATTTAGAAGAATTTCTAAATCTCCCACCCTTTTGACCGCGTTCTGTTTCGTCTTCCGACGATTTCAAACTATCCTCTTTAGAGGAAGCGTTAAAAGCTGACGATTTAGCCGATTTATGCTCAAAAGGAGCACGATTACGCTCAAATCCCTTTTTAGGGGCAGATTTATTTTTTCCCCTCCCCTTCTCCATAGACTTGATTATTTTACCGTAATGTTCCAAGATTACATTAACGGAAGGATATTCATCCTGTGTGATTAATTTGAGCTCACGAAGAAAGCCAGTTGGAAGTTTGTCCACGATTATATGACTCATGAGCTTACAGCCCGCCGAAGGATCTTCAAAGAAATCGAGTCTAAACTCCTAAGTTCATGAATATATGCCCTTACTTCTGACAGGGATATACGAATAGGTTCATTATTATTCTTTAAAATAGGCGCAGAATCGATTTTATGAAACAGAATCAATAATATATGATTCGTCTAAGTAAAGGCTCTTTAATATTTCGAAAGCGATTTCCAAGTTGGAGTCGATATTAGTTAAATGCTCAATATCCTTGAGCGCATTGCCTGATAAGGATTTCAAATACTGCAATTTTGCAGCACTAGAAATATCTTTTCTGGCCCCATAAACATTTTGAAAGGACAGAAGGATCGAGCGGAAAGAATGCCGGTACCCCTCACCCTTGAACTCTTGACACTTTATTGCAGGGATTTTTACTTCCTGTTTAGATGCATGAATATTTTTTATTATATTCTGCATCTCTTGACGTGATATTCCATCTTCATGAGAGGCCTCTAAAGCTGCAGTATGCACAGACGGAGGAGGAGATGGTGAACTAAAACGCGATGTCATACGGCAGATTAGTTTTTCATTCTGTGTATGATACTGTACCGCCTCGATTATTTCTTCGTCTAAAAAAGACGAGTCATACTGAAGGATGGATGATTTTGTGATGACTTCTTCAATCAGAGCATCTAGTTTTTAACTTCCTCCAATTTTGGTTTAATTTCCTTCAGTTTTGAGGAAACGATGTGATTATCTTCTTGGCTTTCTGTGGCAGAAAGATAGAGAAGATTTTTGAAAAGGAGCGTGATTTTCCTTTTAATCACATCTCTCCGTCTCTTAATAAGGGACAGTTTTGATTTAACATCTTTCGTAAGGTCGACATTTTTCTGGAGAGGTGTTATCGTCCTCCCTCCCAAATTCTTCACTAATACTGTCCTCCAACTCAGACACGATTTGACGAAGAGACTAGTCTTCAAAAACAGATCTTTTTAAATGAAAATTTGAAAACGTAAAAAAAAAAAATACGCAAAAAATGCTACTTAATTATATGAGCAAAACGCACGATTTAAATCTAATATATACCACCACCTATAATTAAATAAGCAATGATTGCGAAAGGATAAAAAAAAAAAACCAAATAAACCAAAATAATTTTTCCGCAAAGATATCTAATTGCCAAAATATTTTTGTTCGCTTATAACGCCAAAAATATATAATATATTTGAAAGGTGTAGAAGTCTTGATTATTTGAAACAGTTTAGATATATATAAAAATATATCTACTTTGAGAGACAGACTTTCTCCACAAACGCAGCAGAATTAATATATGATTTATATATATAATTTTTATATATATTATATATATATTTAAAATCTGTAATTTACGTCTTTATTTTGCAAACTAATTTTGAAACAAACGGAAATATTATTTAATATGCAAACTTCTTTATGAAGAATATATGTGTGCGTTTTAACCAAAAAAATTTTTTTTTTTTTTTTTTTTTTTTTTAAGAAAGACGATTTTAATGATGAGAAATATTTTTCTTTCTCAATATTTAAAAGAGCAACCCTGCTTCTCACACACAATAGATAGAATGAAGTATCGAAGAATTCCACGTGGAAACTTACTTTATATGCAAGTAGTTTAACTGTCTACAAAATACTAATTTTAGCGAGAAAAACAACTTTTAAATTTAAAAACTTTTCTCAAGATAATATAATTGGTTAATTATATCATTTTATTGAAGAAAGATCAGCATATTAAGCTCATCAGAATATAAAGTTCAAAGTAAGAACTTGAAAAAATTCTAAGAAGAATTGGATATTGGCAAGTGCAATAATAGTTTTAGATTATTTACACTGCAAGTTTAGAATATTTAAGAGATTATATTCCAGAAAGCCTGGGGTCTTTCACTATAACTATAATACTTAATATTTAGTTGAGTAGTGGATTTTTACACAAGATTATTTCAGCTGTTGAGATAAAAGTTTTGTTAGGTCCCAAGCTTAAAACGAAGTAGTTAACCCAGTTTAAAGCTTCTATGTTTAATTAATGATGAACGATCTTCGAATATTAGAATATATGAAAATATACTTTGATCGTTACATTAATTCTTGATTAATCGATAAATAATTACATAAGTCATGCTTTTACTTAGCCGAAGCTAACTGAGAAAGATGTTCCGGCACAAGCCAACAACGAATGATTTTTTAAAGCACCTTTACAGCTTGAAATCAAAGGCAAAAAGTGATTCTCAAATATTGAAGCGATTGTTCTCCACTCTTTCCTTTTGGCAACCGCCAGGTTTCCAGGAAACAATCTCTTTTCTGGCAACTGACTATAAATTTTTATAATATAATATATATATATATATATATATAATTACAATAATATATATAATATATATTATATATATATATATATATATATATTATATATATATATATATTATATGATATATATATATTTTGAACAGTTTAATGCATTTTTTTGTTTCATAGGTATTAGATCATAGTATTAGAAAGAAGATAATAGTATAAAATTTGTATTTAATATTTTAATGATATATAATGATATAAGAATAAGAGAAAGGAATTACCTATGTATAGAAAAACAAGAGAGAATATCAACCACCATAGAAGAAGAAGAGGCAGTACAGAAGAAAAATCGAATACAAAGGTAATCCAGCACCAAAAGGTTCACATACACACATACTCAAGAAATTTTCACAGTATCTTCCAGACGTTTTTGTTTCATATACCATCAGCTAACTTATAGGAAAAGACGTTCAGAAGCAGAAGAAATTATAATCAAAGAAGCAGAAGATATTATAATAACAAAGGATTAGCTTATTCGATAGCATTTAATATATATATATATATATATATATATATATATATATATATATATATTATATAATATATATATATATATATATATATAGTATATATCTATATATATAAATATATTATATATATTATATATATATAATAGAAGGGAGAGTACAACGCAATATTCGAAGCGATGAAATTACATCCCATTTTTAATGGTTCGCCTTTCTCTTTGCATTCATTTTCTTCACACAATGGGAAAAATCACCTAACAATTTTTCTGACCCAATTTGATCAAATATCATAGACACACACATCAATCTTCACCCCTCTTCTAGACATCCTACAGACATCCTACTACTCAGTATCTCTAATGTTGGGGAGGGAATTGCCAACTCGTAATGTCTCGTGGTCCCTAGAAGGCGACTAAGGGACGGTGGTAATTGGTTCGCTGCCCACTACCACCTATCTCTTGCCTAGGAATGCTGATGCATGGCCTCGGAGATGGTCGTGATCACCGTAAACGGCCTTCCTAATTTTCGGCGAATTGTTGAATCGTATGGGTAACATGAATTGTCAGAGGAATTAATGTTGCGGAGAAGATAGGAGAGGTGATGGATGTATTTACAAAGGAATAGAGTAAATTTGATTTGCTTAATGTGACTGAAACAAAGATGACAGAAACGTGAAAATGAGTGGTGTGGTGTGAATGTGTGTGTGCTGGTGTGGAAAGAAAAGAGAGGGGAGAGAAGGAGTTGCAAATTTTGATGAGTGACTTGGTAAGAGCTATGGTAGACTTTGTGTGTGTGAGTACTAGAAATACTAATGGTCAAATTTAAGTTGAAAGGTCAAAGTATGTGTGGTCGTGACGTATGGTCAATCTGAGGGAAAATGTTTGAAAGCGCACGATTTCTGACACGATAATCTGAATGAAATGTTTTGATGGGTGAGTAGAAGCTTAAGATGATTGTGTTGGGGAACTAATGGTTGGATAGGTGATCAGAAAAGAGGGTATAACAGGTAGTTTTGGGGTGTCGGGAGAAAATGAGAATGGTAGGAAGGTTGATTGATTTCTGTGAGGAGAGTCGTATGTGTGTAAGTAATACTTTCCTTAAACACAAGAGTATCCATAAGTATACTAGAGTTGGTGTAGGTAGATATGGTTCAGAAGTGAAAAGTATGATTCATTTTGTGTTGGTGAAGAAGGAGATGTTGAAGTATGTGTTGGATGTTAAATCAGTGCGAGGATTAGGAATGAGATTATCGGATCATTATGTTGTTCTATGTAAAATTAAGTTAGGGGGGCTTGGATGGAGAGGAAGGTGATACAGAAAGAAGTGGGTAGAATTAAGAGTGAGAAGTTAAGTGAACAAGGTAATAAGGATAAGTATATAAGAACACTCACGAGCAAATCAGTTGAATGTGGACAAGTTGAAACTGAACAAATCTGGGAGCAAATGAAGGAAGCAGTTGTTAGTAGTGTAAAGGAAATATATGGATGTGCTAAAGGTAGGAAGTAAAGAATGTAACAGTGAGTGGTGGAATGTAGAGCTGATGCAAGCGGTTAAAAGTAAAAAAGAAGCGTGGTTGAATGTACTAAAGGCTAATGATTAAGTTTCAAAAGAAAGATGTTTGAAAGTATATAAGGAGGAAAAAAGGAATACTAAAAGGTGCATACGTAGGGGAAAAGAAGAGGTAAATGAACAGTTTGGAAGGAGGATGAATGGGGACATACAAGGGAATAGGAAGCTCTTCTGGAAGGAAGCGCAGAAGGTTAAGAATGAGAATGAGGGGAACCTGCTTAGAATAATGAATAGGGATGGTGCTTTTGTAATTGATGAAATGGATGTGAGGGGAGTGTGGAAAGACACTTCGAGAATCTGTATATTGGTGGAGATGGAGAGGCGATAGTGAATGTGTGTGGGTTTGATGGTGCACAAAGAGGGAATAGTATTTTGGGGATGAGACATTAGCAAGGAGGGGTAATGGGTAGAGTTTAAGTTTGAGAATGGTAAATTCTTGTTGGTATAGATGCATTACTGGTGAAATGATCAAGAAAGGAGGCGATATGGTGATTGATTGGATTTGGAAAATGTGTGCAATAAAGCGTTATGGAGGGTATAGTTCCGAGGGATTGAGGAAGAAGATAAAAGTACCCTTATATAAAGGTAAGGAGATAAGGGGAACTGTAGGAATTATAGGGAATTAGTTCATTGAGTGTTGTAGGGAGATATATGCTGGTAATTTTAGTCGAAAGAGGGCGTCCGAGTGACTGAGAACTGATTGGTGAAGAACAAGGTGTGTGATAATATCTTTACATTGAAACAAATGACTGAGAAAATGAGGGAGACAGAATAAATTGTTATTTATGGTTTTATGGCTTTGTAACAGGCGTAATGATAGGATTAATAGGGAAGCCCTGTGGCAGTGTTGGTAATGTTGTGTTGGTCGTAGGCTTCTGACTGGAATCAAAAGTATTGTATGACGAAGTGAAGCGTGTGTAAGAATAAATGGTGTTAAAAGTGATTGGTTTTTAATTATTAATAGCGGAGTGAGGCACGCGATGTGTTATGTCCCCTTGGTTATTTCAATTTGTAATAGTGGATGGTTATGAAAGAACAATGAGATCGCGGGTGGCAGAAAGGTTTGTATATGATTGGAATGAGGCGAGTGGAGGGGCCCTACCTATTATTAATGCGAATTGATTTGGTTTTTGTGTTGAATCGAAGAGAGTTTTGAGAGGCTTGTAAGGGTGAATTTGCCGGGTGTGTACAAGGAGGGGGTGTGAAAGTAAAACGTAGATAAAGAGAAGATTATGGTTGTAAGTGAGGGACAGTCCCTTGGTGTGATGTTATGTAGGTGAACAATTGGAACAAGGGCCTTGAGTTTAAATATTTAGGATATATGTTGGATGAAAAGGAACGGATGATGCAGAGTTAGTGAAAGTTGTGAGTGGCAGTAATGGTGCCTGGTGCAATTAAATCGTTAGTGGACGTAAAGGGACTAAAGTCTTGAGGGCGCTAGGGTCTTACATGGAGGGTATGTTGTTAACTGTGTTAAAGTAATAGTAGTGAAACTATGTCTGGAAAAAGGGTTTAGATTTAAGGTACAACATTTTCAGAATGGACAATCTAGGGGCGCTGTTAGGTGTGAAAAGAATTGATAAAATGAGGAATAAACGTATTAGAGATTTATGTGGTGTGAAAAAAGGGGGTAAATAAGAGAATAAATGAAAGTAAGTTGAGATGATTTGTCATATGGAAAGGATGAATGGAAGGCAGTTAGTTGGTTAAGCGGATGTACAGTGGTGAATGTGTTGGGAATCGCCCAGCTGGGAGACTGAAGAAAAAGTGGATTGAGTCAGTAAAGGAATGTCTGAAGAAGAGGTGTCAGTCCCTTTACATTCACCAACGATTTAATTGCATCAGCCACCTTCCTGCCATTCACAACTTTCTTTCCTGCTATCATCCGTTTCCCTTCTCATCCAACATATACCCTAAATATTTAAACTCAGATACTTGTTCCAGTTGCTCACCATCTAACATAACTTCACACTGAGGACTGAACTCACTCACAACCATAACCTTACTCTTATCTACGTTTACTTTCAAACCCCTCCTTTTACACACCCTGCCAATTCTCTCTACCAATCCTCTCAAACTCCCTTCAGATTCGCCACACAAAAATTCATCCGCATATAACAGGTAGGGCACCCTCTACTCATTTCCATTCTCCATCATTCTAACACCACCACCTGCCACGCCCATCTCTAATTCTTTCATAACCCCATCCATATACAAATTGAAATAACCAAGGAGACATCCAAGGACGCATCCCTCCGCTATTAATATTAAACAATCACTTTGACACCATTTATTCTTACACACGCCTCACTACGTCATACATACTTTTGATCCATTCAGAAGCCTACCACCAACACCATATATCATTAACACCTGCCATAGAGCTTCCCTATTAACCCTATCATACGATTGTTGCAAATCCATAAAACCAAAATGCAATTCATTCTTCCTCCTCATTTTCTTCAATGTAAAGATTTGATCCACACATCCTCTACCACTCCTAAACGCACCTTGTTCTTCACCAATCAGTCTTCAGTCACTCGACCACTCTTTCGACAAAATACCAGCATATATCTTCCCCTACAACACTCAATAAACCAATTCACCTATTAATTTCTACAGTTCCCTTTATCTCCCTTACCCTTATATAAGGGTACTATTACTGCTCTCCTCCAATCCCTCCGAACTATACCCTCCATAAACGTGTTATTACACAACTTCCAGTCCAAACAATCACCATCACGCCTCCGTTCTTGATCTTTTCACCAGTAATTTCATCTATACCTGCAGATTTTAAAATTC
>JABUQX010103821.1:2500-20000 GCA_015478945.1 Trachelipus rathkii
TTACTTTTCTGGTAATTTGATTTAATATTTTAATTTTATATTGAAATAATTAATAATTTAATTAAAAAGATTTCTATTTTCTAAATTATATGATACTTTTAATGAAAATCTTCATTTCAAGCAGCAAAGATAGTCTGGCACAGAGTTTTAACAAAACTGTATTTAGTCCAAAGAGTGCTTATTGAGAACCTTTTAAAACCTGCCACTACTCTTCTGCAATACATCTACTAACTAAAATTAAATCTTAGCTCATTAAAATGTTTCACTAAGATTTGACAAATTGCATATACTTAAAATCCTAATGATAAAAAACATTAATTTTGTTAAATTTATAATGATATGAAATAATAAATTAATAGCGAATATTTACTAATTTATAAATATAATACTGCATTTAATTGAAATTTTTGTACTATATTAATAAGGTTTTTTGTATGCAAGATCTTGATTACCCTCATATTAACTCTTGCATTGAATTAGAAAGAACGGCTAAAATTTCATTAACGTTTTGAGTAAGAAATTTTTTTAACTTTAATGTCAAACTTTATTCTTTTCCCAACGGATTCATTGTTTCTTTTTAATTTCCATATATGTACGCTACAGATTCTCTTTCCTATTGATAAAAACTTTTCCAGTGAGTTGTGACCAAACGGGAAGAAAATATCATCGTTCTGATCCAAGAGAAGATATTAACATTTAATGTCAACGTTTGCAAATTTTCATTTCTTTCTACTTTTGATGGAGTTTTGTCTGCAATTACTTTCATTACAAAAAAAAGTATAGAAAAGTTCATATTATATATATATATAATATATTTATATATATATAATATACTATAATATAGAATATATATATATATAATATATATATATTAAATATATATATTATAATATATAATTATATAATATAAAATTATATTATAATATACGTATATATATATAAATATAATATATATTATTATTAATATAATATAATAGAATAATACTAATATAATATATATATATATTATATAATTAATAATATATATTATAATATAAATATAAATAATATATATATAAAGATAAATATATAATATAAAAAAAAAAATATAATATAATAATAATATATACGGATAAATAATATATATATATATATATAATTATATATATATATATAATAAAAAAAATTAATATATACTATATATAATTATAATATATAATAAGAACTATATACATTATTTTTCGCTATATCCAAACTCCTCTCTCTCTCTCTCCTTTCTCTCTCTCTCAATTCTCTCTCTCATCTCTCTCTCTCTCCATCTCATCTCTCTCAACCTCCTCTGTCGCGCTACTCTCTTCTCTCTCTACTCAATAATATATATTTATAAAATATATAATAAAATAACATATAAATATATAATAATAATATATAATAAATATTAAATAAAAATATAAATATATATAATTTATAAATAAATTAAATTAAAAATTTTATATAAAATTTAAATAAAAATAAAAATGTAAATAAAATATAAATGGAATAATAATTTATAAAATATATATAATATATATAATTAAGTGGGCGGACTCCAGGAACTTTTTACATACTCGGGTCTCTTCTTCAAATGGACTTATTTTTCCTCTCTTATATAATAATATATATATATAAATTATATATATATTATATATAATATATATATATTATATAATATATATAATATATAATATATATAATATAATAATATATATATATATATATTAGTGTTATACATGTCTAAAACTTTTATCTGCTATTTCGGATGAGCTGAGCCGTCACGTTTTATAATATAAAAAGGAGCGTTTAATTCAATGTTTAATTTATGTTACGTTTTGTTTTATATATTTTAAATAATCTTTTATATATTTATATGTATATTTTTTTACACAATATATGGCCAACTTTCGCTAAAAATAAGAGATTTATTGAGAACTTTATGAAATTTAGAAAACGATTGTTCTATAAATGATAACTCGGGCTAACCTGAGCAGCCCGAGGTATGGAGTCGCCTCCATCTTTCTTGCCGATAATCTTAGATACAAATATCGTTAAAACAAAACATTATAAAAGTCATTTAATACATCTCATTCCTCTCTCTCTCTCTCTTCTCTCTCTCTCATTCCTCTCCTATATATACTCTCTCTCTCTCTGCTATATAAATATATATATTATATATACTATATACTATATATGATATATATTAATATCCCTATATATAAATATATTTATAAAATATTATAATATATATCCTATATATATTATACTCCTATATATATATATATATAATTTATATGGGTTTGGTAATGTTATCTAATGTAAGGCGGTTTGTTAATAGTTTATATTGATGTTGTTATGATGATAATCATGAATCTTCTTAAATATCATGTTATTATATTAAAGACCATGACTTTCAAACCATTGAAACAGTCGTGACTCATTTTCTGGAGTTTTAAAAACAGACGAACGTGATTGTGATCTCTTAATCTGTATTTGTGGAGACAGTTTTTGTTTGTTCTGGAAGTCGTGAATATAAAATACAAGTAAAGCAACTAATAATCTAATGTAAAATGCCTTAAACAAGCTAATTGAGTCGTCTCCAACTTTAGGGATAATATGAATTCAGAAAGGGGTCTCGCAACAAATGCTTTGATATCATGTGAGACTGGAAAGAAATGCTAACGTGCTTCGGTTTCCAATTCAGAAAATTTCTAGCCCTATAATTCGATTCCACCGATTTCTGATTCAAAGAATATAAATACAATTGATGAATAAATTTTAACAATAAGCAAACTCAAAGATAGTGAAATTTGTTAAAAAAGTTGAAACTTCTCTTAAATTATCTTTTCATTAAAACAAAAGAGATTTTAATACATAATTTTCTTACATATCTGATGACACTTAAAAACAGGAAAACAATATAACAAGCGCGAGGTCACAGAGTCATCCTCTTGGGCACCAAACCCTTAATAGTATATATAATATATACTAATACTAAATAGTAGACTATATAAAATTAATATAGTAATAACAATATAATAATATAATAAATATATATATATACAATATAATATATAATAATAAATAAATATATTCATACATATATCCTATATTACCTATATATATATCATTAAAATCATAAACACATCGCTTAAAACATATAATATACTTATAATATAATATTATTATAATATATATATATAATATATTATATATATATATATATTATACTTAATATATATATATAATACAGACCTATAATAACCTCATCTATAATATATATATATTAATATATATTATATAGATATAATATTATATATTATAGAAATATATATAATAATTTACACTATACCTCACATATATATATAATATATATAATTAATATATTACAACATATAAAATATATGATAAATGAATCTATTTTTTGTTTGTAGAAGAACAAATTTAGCGCGCTGATCGTTGAAGCCAAGGTACCTTTTATTAGACTCCGGATTCCGGAGACCGCTGCACGCCTGCCGTTGACCAGTAAAGAAAAAAAAAATATTTAAGATGGGGTTAAAATTGCTAACTCATTGGTTCAACAAAATAAGTTTACAAAGAGTTATATAACTTCTTCTGATTCTGAAAGGAATCTCTCGTTTAAGGGAAAGCGAGAAAAGCTCTTTGTTCCAAATAAAAAAAAAAAAACAAAGTTTCTTGTCGTCTTTCTGAACTTATATATACCTACACAAAGCCACAGCACACCACCAATAAAATAATAAATATATAATATATATAATATATATATATATATATTATATATAATATATCACTATATATTAAATATTATATATATAATAATATAAATAAATATATTATCCTACTCTATAATTATTATAACTATATAATACTAATATATTAAACAATGATAACTATAAATAAATACTATAAATATAAATATATTATAATATAATAATATAATACTTATATAATATATATATAGACTATATATATATAAATCACTCTATATATTCGAACCTTGCTAGCCTACTAACGCTACGTATGCAGCTTTTAGTTTACCTCTTGTGGAACTCCCTACTGTCACATGTTTTAATGCTGTATTTAATCTTCCCCTTTTTAAGGTCTCTGTCTGCGTCATCTGAGAGATTTGCGAGAACTTTGCTTTTTATTTTATTATTGATTTATTATTTTGCACCCTTTTTGAAAGGGCTCTGCCCGTAAATGGTGGTAACCTGTGAAAATAAAAATAAAAACAACAATTATTGACCACATTTCATTACATCTGGAGTGCATCGATTATTTCTTTATAATTTTATTATACAGTCAATATATATCGATTGCTTCCCATTTATCGGTAAGATATCGATTCCATTTCACTCTATCGGTAAAATATAATTCAATAAAAGGGAAAATTCACGGGTAATGGCCGCCGCAAAGCATTAATCAATACATTTTGAAAATAAAACAAAAAGAATTTTCTGCTTTCATATTATCAACAAAACAAAATTGCTTAATTTATCATTCTGTCACAGAGTTTCCATCGTCTTTAACAGTAATAAATGATTGACTTGTAACTTCCTTACTCTGTATTACTATAATTGCTAGTCTGATAGCGCTATTGAGTGACAGAACTCAGTTAAAGCCAGATTCTGCTACTCAGATTTTCGTTCGTCGATGCCGTGCCTGTAGAATTTGTGAAAAATGTTTATGCTTTGAGCCCTTTCCAGTGTTGCCTATCTCTGACATCCCAGATAGGATACTGTCGGTAAGCAGTCGCACTATATGCTATACTCAGATACTCGAGCGCATATCTGTTTCTGGTGTTACTTCGCCGGATTTCTACATTTGATCAGTCAACACCGACCTAAGTATTCAACACGGGTCATAACACGCTACATCGTGCACCTGCCGCTTGATCAGTACTCATCGCCGCTACCTAGACTACACATCGGTAACAATTAAATATGACTGCACATATCAAATTTATTTCGCAAAATTAGCAAAATTTTTGGATAGATGTAGTTTATGGAAATAATAACATTTAAAAAGATTAGTAAAAGAAGCGTGTTTTGATTGGCGAACTTGCTCTCTAACTGGTTGAAAATCATCAAAGAATATAAATTGTAATTGCCCCTATATCTTTTCATTTTAAATGATTCTCACAAGAGGGCATTATAATTTCCCTTCATTATCTATCAGAAGCAGATAAGTTCTGGTTGCAAACTGTTCCCAAAAATGTTTGAAAATGTTTCGTTGCAAGATTTGCTGAAAACCCTCTAAACATCTGAGCATAATTTTAAGATTAGTACACTCTTAAAGCTGAACTGTATTTGTGAGAATGCCAATGTAATACATGAATGAAAGATGTGTTGTTGAGAATAAGGTTAAAGAACATAAATAAATAAACTTATAGCAAATTTGCTTTTGGCTTAAAGACTTGAAAAGATCTAAGTTTTTTATAAAAGCTATGTAATATTCTTGACCATTGACCGTTGCTGCATTAAACAATGCTTTAAATTTTCATTAGTCGTAACAATCCATCGAAATTTCCACCTACCTTGTGTGTCGCCCTTTCGTGAGAGCTTTGTCCATTTTGTGTCTGGGAAAATCTTTTTCTTACTTTTTTTTTCTTTTTTTAAAATAGTAGTCGGGTTGCAATCTAAAAATACATATAGTTTGCCATTCGCATTTGTGCCATAAAGTTTTTTAATGAGTTGTACTTCACAATTGTGAGTGAGGCAATGAACATCTAACAGCGCTGGATATTTTCGACAGCTCTTAAAACATCTTCTAAAACAATTATTCTTCATTGCTTTTTTTAACACATTTCAATCGTTTTGTTCAATCAGCAAAGTTAGAATATTTATATCAAAGGTTCGTAGTATTACCTTCAGATAGAAGATAAGGAAACAAATTGAACCAGTTAGAAAGAGGAGGCACATGACCTATCGCAGACTGTCAGCAACTAAATATTTGCTGTCAACAATACATGCCCAGGCTCGACAAACACATAACCTACACCTCACCACCCTTCCCCAAGGAATCGTCTGATCAATTTCCTAAACAAACGTCGGTCATAATGGATAATAATCCACTTAACGTTGCCACACACCTCACTACTAAAAGTAAAATCTCTTTAGAATAGCGAAGGTATCATGCTAACCACCGACAATACAAGCTAATCTTAATAAGCTTTGTATTGTGATACTTTCAATCGGACTGGTTTATAGGCTACAACAGCGGTTTACTATTACATTAAATCAACTCTAAGCTTAAAAACCGTCCACTATTGGCTTACGTCCAGAATCATTTACTATTATGCATGCCTCAAAAGCCAAATCCTGCAGTCCCATAGGTACCCTATCCTATACTCCTCTTCGTGGCTTTACATGATTGTTTGCCCAAGTGCGGCGGTCCACACCGAGGTCGTGAGTGGCTCGTGCTACGCTACGGCCAGTATAACATATCAGAAAAATTTAACACTACTGTACACTCGATGACTATCCAGTGGGAGTAGTGTCATTCATATCTTCTCACTACTTCTCGAACACTTTATCTCAACCAACGCCCGTACTCTATTCGTACTCCTGCACCCGCAGCACTACCTTCCTCCGCTCTGCCTTATAGTCCCCTAGTAATGAAAAGCGTGTCGATGTGCTCGGTAAAGTCATCCTTCTATAACTTGTATTCCATGTTCCCCTCTGGATGTACTCGTGCATGTGAATATTTTGACTATCTCTTTTCTGATTGGAGAGACTTATAAATGGCACGTTCAATTGCTCCAGCTACTCTGCCTCCTCTCGCACTCGTGGATGCCGTAGTGAGTACGTGCCTAGTGAGAAGTAGGATGCTGGTGGCTATTACTCGATGATGGTGTCGTTGGCATGGGTTCTTGTTTGCGGACGGTGAGTTGGCAGGTACCCATGCACGGACCCAGTATGAAGCCCGAGCACCCAATCATTCTCATTGAATCATAATATCAGGCGAAGACAGTGAGATAGTCTCTAATGCTCTCTCTCCTCAGTATGCCGTCGTCGCTTGTGGGAATAAACTGGTTCTTTTTTTCAAAAATTCGCCTTCCAACCTAGAAAGGCTTTCTATTTTTAGGAAAAAATAAATGTTTATTTTTAAATGGTTTTTTCATAATTTGAATTTTTTTCAGTTTTTTTTCGTTTTTCATTAAATTGTATTCTTTATTTATAGTTAAGAATGGCCTATAAGGAGGGCTAATATGATATTATCACTTGCAGCTATTTTCGATTTCCAATAATATAGGATATACTTGAAATTGAACTCAAAGTTTCCATTTATGATTTAGTAAAATATAGCACGAACTCTACCTTTCTCTATTTATTTATCAATTGTTTCCTCAGTTTTTACAACTTTTTACAGTATGGTTCTGTAACTGCTAGACCGCTGTGTTTGTACGGCTTCGTACTTACTAAAGTTAATAACTACCTGTTATTATTATATCATTTCTATCTCGTACAATCCTCATTATAATCAAGTATTATACTAATTTTACTGTTTAAATATTATGTTTATACTCATTCTATATTGTAATCATATTAAGAATTGAGTCTGAATGACAACATACTTCTAAAGTGACTTAAAGGATTGCACAATGAAAATAATAATAAATATTGGAAATTAAATAATCTCGTTATATAATCAAACGATTGCTATAATGGAAGTCGAGATGAACTCAGTGAGTATAATCAAATAAACTGCTTTGGCCATTATGGATATATCACTTTTGATTCTCCACTCTGATCCACCTAGTTCTCACCCACTCCCCAGACCCCACGTCACTACTTGAGTACTGATCGATCTAGTCAAGCTCATTATCACTGGGCTCATCATCGTGATCAGTTAGTCGCCCACAGTTAAATTTTATTATGACTGAATACCTCAAAAGTTCTGGCAGCTATCTCTCTACTCACGTCATTATGATCAGATATCCGTGTGAGGACATGACACTGGTGGTGAAGGATAGCTCGGGAGAATGGATACTCGGACTGGCCTTATCCGTGAGTAACAGCGCACTCTCCATAGCTTAGTCTGCGCCTTAGGCATAATCATCCTCTCAGTGGCAATATTTTCAGAATTTCTAGTTCTAGACTTATGAGCAATAAAAATACTCAGTTTCTGCAATACGTCTTACTCCACATACATAAAGTTATATTTCATGCTGAAGCGGCCTTTGGCTTAACCTTTTATTCTCCCCTAAAATACATGTACTAGTCGAACACGATTTTTGCCAATCGTGCATTTTTATAAATTCCCTGAATAATTTAAACTTGTATAATCCCTCGAATAGGGATAGGCAACAAAAAAAAATAGTTTTTTTTATCGCTCCTAAGACTAGCAGGCACATATTCTATATTCGTAACAATATTTAGGACTATCGGGGTGTGACTTGATTTCAGAAATCCATCTAGCGGAGTTAGCTTTTCCCATAGATTGCGTTCTCTTTAGTTCTTGAGATTTAAACAGCGGCTGTTTTATCCAGATTTACTCTAGGCGCCTTGGTCCTTATACAAAGTATCTTTTTTAACGTCAATATTATTCCATCTCTCAGTTAATATCGTTTTACTTCTTTCTTTTAAAGGTGGCTTACATCTTCTCATATCTTCCTAGTATATAGACATTTATTTTTTTCTATTTCATGGGCCTAGAACACATCATGAGTTCTTCACCGGAAGATAGCAGCCTGTCCATTTGTTTCAAGTACCCCGATTGTTATTCTCGCTTATCATCTCGGTCTGTTGTGCAATATTATCTTGCTCCAGGTTAGAACAAAGAAGGAAATTTATTTAACTAACCTGCTTTGAAGGCTCAAGCATTCTGATCCATACTTTTGGATAGAGTGAGATCCTTAACGTATATTAGTCTTGCGGCCCTCCATATGTTCTGTAAAAAACGTCCGAGTCGAAAAGTCTTACGGTCGAGTTGGAAAAATGGACGCTAAGAAAAGCGTTTAAAAATTTGAGTGTAGCCCTATACTTGGTATGCGCGGAGCAAGAATCACCAACAGTGACTGTTATTTCTTGCTTTCGGTTAATGTTGGTTAAAGTTATCAATCGTTACAAGAAACCGTAAAATTGTATACTTCGGTGCATTGGATCATCGAGGCAAGGCAGACCTGCTACCCACTCCGACTCGATGTCCCAGCTACGCCCTAGTGCGTTCACCTCTCACACTCCAGGACCTAATCATTAGTCTGTGAAGAAAGTATCCAGCGCTGTATTTGCGGTGCGTGCACGACCTTGTGCCAAGTGTCCTCTCTGTTCTCAGATAGTCGTAGTGAATGTTGAAAAAAAGTACTTTCTACACAGTCAACAGCTTCCTTCCAGTCCAGGATAAGACCAATGATTTTACGTAACGGGAGTTAAGTCTCTCCAAGCTACGATCTTGAGCTGTTTAGCATCGTAGACTTAGTCGCAAAAGAACTGTTCTATTGGGAAAATTGAATTGGCTGTGTCAGAATACGAGACTGATGTTAGTTTTCAAGTGAGTAGACTGGGGAGAAATTACCTAGTATACTGTAGGAATTTCCCTGGACTCCTACTCAAAATGGGGTTACCTAAAAATACCGACCAGAAAAATGGCGATTGTTTATGGATACGATAGTTCAACGAGAAGCTTGAAGATATAATGTGGTTTTATTGTACTAATGGAATAGTTATGCATCGATTCCAATAGGTCACTCAACAAAAACTGAAAGAGGAATATGATAAAAAATTATAGAATTTGATCTTGCAGAAGCTTAGATATAATGAAAACCAGTGTTCTATATGCGTTGATTTGAAGATGGTCAATATCCTTACTTGATGGCAGCAAAGCGGATATACTTAAGTACCCTTGCTTTCATTATGCTTTGTGGATAGTAGCATCGGCTAAAGACACTACCACTCGGGAAAAAAGTTGTTGGCCTGCAGAGGAATATGACTGTAGGTTTGCATCCAAGATATCATTACCAACGAACCTAACTGGTTTGACAGGGAAAAATTCAATTTTCCCCACCTCTACTCCACACACCTCAAACTAGGACTGATGAAGCATATTTGTTAGGGCCCTAGAAAAAGATAGTGAATCTCTTGAACACTTATGATTGCAGATGTTTTCCGCGGTTGAGTATGGAGGAAACTCCAAAGCTGAATTTTTTAGCGCCCCTCAAAATTCCGGGCCAAATCATCAAGGATGGACAATTTTTCTAAAATTCCATGACTGATATTGAGGCATCTGCTGGAAAAGTTGTTGTCTCTGGTATGTCAAGAACTTTTTGGGCAACTCCTATAAATTCTGCCCAAAACTATGTAGAACTCGTACGATAATGTTTCAGACTTCAAAAAAATTTTGAATGCTAATTAAAGAGCAGTAAAAGTTTCACTTTTATAGTTCACTTATATTGGTTTCCGGATAATCTAGGATGTTATTAGTGAGAACAAGGGGAGAGGTTCATCAATATATATCAAGGATGATGGAAAGATCCAAGTGGACGCACTGGTTATACCGTCAATTCATCATGCAATCTGGGGGAGCGCCACCTATTCGCTGGACGCTTCAGAACGTGTAGTTGTCCACCCACCCTGCACCATCAGAAGACAATCGATCTATAGACAGCGATTGCTAATGCAGTTAATTGTGAATTTCCATTTGTTTACTGTTTTTTTTTTTCTTTGTCGATTAATTACGTTATCAATTTCAAAACCTCTCAACATAATTGTTCGTTATTAATGTATTCATTATTCGTGACCACCCTTGTATCTCAAAATACTAGAGTCAAGAAACGTGGATGCGTCGTCCATCGAATCAGGGGCAACAATTGGTGTTACCATTAAGTACAGACATGACTTCGTTCTCAAAGTCGTCTAATCTGCTCCGCAAAAATCTCTTGTTGGGCACCACTGTGTGAACTTATATTTAGATGATACAAAGAATAAACTGCAATAAATTTCAAGCTATAAAACTGAAATAAGGTTAATAGGTAGACTAAATATATTGTATGAATATCAAAATTCCAGATATAAAACACTAAAAATACTGGAGAAACCATTAAAAATTGAACACAAACTCAGGGGCTTCCATTTTGTAAGAAATTGGAACCAAAAATTTACAAAATTGCTTTTCCATTTCCTTGCTAATATATTAATATATATTGTTTCAAAACATTGCTACAAAATTCCACCAACTTAATTGATAAAAAACGAAAAAAACAAATTATTACTGACTTTTTTTCGAGCTGTGTTTTTATGATTTTTTCATGTAAAAAACGAGCTTGTTTTTTTCCCTTTGCCCAACCCTTAATTAACGAGTAACCGCGAGGAACTAATGAGCGAACTGGGATGTCAGGATGATGGTATGACGAGGGAGGAGGGTGAAGGCAGTGAGGCATCTCTGGAGTAAATACTTGGACATTATCTCGGATGGGTGTTTTAACAGAAGGGAGGAAGTGTGGAGGAGTAGTTACGCGAAGAATGGAAAAGTGATGGATTAGTTATGAAAGCGGATATACCCCGATGAGAAAGATAGAGAAACATCCGGAATAGGAGTGTTAAAAAAGTGATTTAACAGCATTACTGACTCCCCACACTGCTGTACGGAGCGGAAACATGGACAAACAACGACTGGCGGCAGAGAGGAGAGTAAATACAAGCTCGTTGGTGGAGATGAGGAATTTTACAAGAGAACTATGATCGGAAAGCTCAGTAAGCAGACTCACGACAGAATAAGATACTGGTAAGTATTAGAGAGATTATAGGTGTGAACGAAAAGATGGACACTGAAGTATAGGAGTGGGAAGATTGATGATATGGTGGGACATCTGGAGAGGCATGGAAGCAGTGGAGAGAAGAAAAGAAGATGGGAATAGACACCAGAGGCAGAAGACCAAGGGAAAAACCGAAGAAGAGATGGGCGGAATCGTTGGAGGACTCTCTGGAAAGATGTCAGCTACCAAATATCGAGAGCGCTGAAGAGAAGGGGAATAGTGCAGGAGAGGGACGTCTGCGAAGAACAGATGGCTTGCACTTGCGACAGTTGATGCATGAATCCTTTCCTGGACGAGGAAAGTAAGAAAAGAATATATTATATATATAATATCATATATATACTATATATATATATATATATATATATATATATATACTCATACGTATATTATAGTATATATAATAGTATATATATATATATATAATAACTAGTATATATACTGACTATATACTATACTGTATATATTATATATATAATATCATATAATTAATATTACTTTATAGGTATATATATTATATATATATATATATATATAAGATTATATACTTTATATATGATTTATATTTATATACTATATATAAATATACTATATCTTATATATATATATATATCATATATATATATATAGCGTATATTAATATATATATATATATATAATATATATATATATATTATAATATATTACCTAATATATAGATCTTACTAGCCAGTACTACCTATATACCTCACGCCCTATATCCTAATCATTACTATACATTATATCGAACAACGCAGCCACTCTCTTACTAAGCAATTAGTTCACCAACTCACAAATATTAACTCATTATTTTCTTCATTATTCTGATTAAAATTTAATTCATAATCAAGAGACATCTCAAGCCATATCAAAATTTCGATTAATAACTTAAACATAATCATATATTGAATGCCCGTCACAGGTCTTACCGGATACTATCATTATAGCCGTAACGGATTCATAATTATATATTAATATTACATATAAATATACTACGTATTCTATTACAATACTACCATACTATCTAGTATTATGCTATTCATACTACTACTTAAAGGTATTTATTACTATATTACGCTTATATAATATATACCTAGTCTTATATATCAACTATAATCTACTTATCTATTCACACATTACAGATATAAAATGAAGCAGGTCTGAGCAATCATTAACACTTACTACAACTTGACTTAATATACCCGATACGAACACATTTTACATATCCTAACTCATTCATCTAACTTCACTTGCAATGATTAGTTCTCTAGAAATGCAATAGCATCCGGCCAGTTTCTCCTTCAATTTTTCCTCTCTTTACGGCTCTGAATTTAGATAATGCGCAAGAGCTCAATGAAAAAGACAGCTTCAACAACTGCGCCCTAACTTGCGTTGGAGGTAGAAGCCTACCGCACAGGTAACAGGCAATATTCAGCTTCTTTGTACAATGTGTTCTTGATACCTTCGACACGTTACATAAAGATTTTTCAACTTCTTTCAAGTGCAGCCAAAAGAAATTTATTTGAAGTTTATGGGAATATTGTACTGTACAAGGATTAGAAGGACCTTGACCTTTTTCTGGAACCAATCGACGCTTTAGAAGCTTTTCATACTAATCTCCTGAACTTTCTGAAGATTGACTTGAGAAGGTAGTAAGAGATAGTTGTAGCTTCATCACTTACAATATGTTTAGTTGTATCCTTTTTCTTCTTGAACTTTCTGACACCTTTAATACAGAATAAGGCCACATAAGTGCAGATTTAGCTTTTTGTTGTTGTTCTTCAGTAAAGCTAACCCTGTAGATTGGATCAATATAAACAGACAGCTTGTTATAATATTCAATTAGTCAATTAGCAGATCAATTTCTCTTTTTACCACTGGAATCTTTTTATTCCTTCAGTATTTTAAATATAGATGGCTATAAGTTTAAAAGGTTCGAATTTATTTAGAATATATCCAATTGAAACATTTAAGGTGCTGATTTAAATGAATCTTTCCGGAGTTGCAATTGCTTTTTGGTGATGTGGAAGTCCAAATGTCAATAAATTCGCATGAAGTGATTGAAGTCATTAACAGTCACAATTTATATTACTTTGTCGAGTTTAAAATTTTCCGACTCCGACTCCGAACCCTGATTGAAAATTACCGACTCGACTCCGACTCCAACCTCTTCAAAATACCGACCCGACTCCGCACTCCGACTCACCTCTTCAAAACTTACCGGACTCCCCGACTCCGGAACTCCGCACTCCGACTCCGACCCGCAACCCTGCTATCGAGGAACATAGGAAGATTGGTGTGTGATTTATTTCAATCAATTTTTTAGCCTAAACTCGAAATATTCAAATAAAGAAATAAATATTCAGTCTATAATACTAAAAATGCATATTTCTGGCATTATGCAAAATCTTGCATATAGTATTAAAAATCACATAATATTAGGAAAAATAATTATTTGCGTTCACATTCGTATTCTCAGTATAGTTTGAAAAATAGATATTCGGCTCTATTCACTCTGTCATATTATATATTATGATATTATATATATATATATATAATATATATATATATATATATATATATATATTATATATATATATACATTATATATATAAAATATTAAATATATAGGTATATATATATATTATATAGTATTTATATATATATCATATATATATATATATCAATATATATATATCATATACAGATTCTGTATCTAAAAAATTAATAAAAAAAATAAAAATCACAAGCTCAAAGTATATAATATTTACTAATTATTTACCTTACTGTTTTATGTTTTCTCTAAAATAGAGTTCTTTCAAAATTAAAGTAAAGCTGAATGCCTTGTGTGGTGAGTTCTTGGAAGTATTTTCCTTTGAAGAGGAAACGCTAAGAAAGCTTCTAAACGTTATAGTACAAAAGAAACAAAAACTCTTTGTTTTAAAAATAAAAGAAACATCTCAATTATCAAGAACAAAAATAGAAAAAAAACATAATAGAACAGAATGTGGATGATCCACGTTCTTCCACCATCAACTTCTACCTCTATTAGAAAAAGACCCATTCATCCTGCACTGCTGGAACTAACTGTGGAAAAGTTTGGTACATTAAATGGTTGAAAAGTTACCAAAATTCATTTCAAAATTTAGGAAATGATTGCTGTGGATAATTAGCAATTTTCCTTTGTAGAAGATATTGAATATAAGAGAGTAATAAATTATTAATCTATGTTCACGGTATATTCTATTAAGGAGGGACTTTTCAGAAGAGATTATTCCAACTATGTATAACAGAGTAAAGAACAAAATATCACATTAGCAATAAGAAAAGAAATTGTCTTTCTTGGACACTTGCGATCAGCTTCTGTTGCATCACAATTTTCAAGGCATTTCATTTAAAACATAGCTAATAAGCCCATTAGCTAGTATTAATGAAATACTTGCAAATTATTGATGTCAAGAGCAGACAAGGTGTTGAAAGGTGCAGGTGTTCGAGGAAAAGACGATTTCTTTCCTTATTCCTGATTTGATATTTTGCTTTTACCAGGCTATATATAGTTGGAATAATCTCTTCTGCAAAGTTAACCTAAAAAAAATACATTTTTTAAATTTTTCTCAACTTGAAATTAATTATGTTTACTATTTTACGTATTTTATTTCTCAAATTAGAAATATAGATGTTAGAAGTTATACTGTCCTCAGCTAGTTCCTGACATAAATGTAATTATATAATAATTATTAAATGATATATTTATATATATATATTATATATATATATAATTATATGTATAAAAATTTTCAAATTCTATTAACAATAAAGTAAAGAGAGAGAGAGAGAAGAGAGAGAGAGAGAGAGAGAGAGAGAGAGAGAGAGAGAGAGAGACGACTAAAATACGAAAATAAAAAGTTTGCAAATTTGCTATCATTTAATAAACTTCTAAAATATTTCATACTAAATCTGAGAAATATTTTTAATTTCTTTTGTCTGTACGGCATGAAATTTTATGTGTGACCTTAATAGTAAAGAGTTAAAAACATACATAATGACAAACCTTTATAAATCATTGCTTTATGAATGCAGTTCTCTTTAGCTCCGAAAAGAATCCTTAAAAAATGTTTCAGATTACTACTTCTATAAGGCAATATATAAGTAATTATTTTTCTTGTACCAATTTATTAACCCGATTTTAAAAAAAAAATTCTTCGGCCGGAGTTTGACTAGTGGTCTCCGACCGGTACCGGAGATCCGGTGTATCAATATCAATATGACTATAATCTCATGATTTCTGAAGGCACAACAGTCCATTCCCTTATATTATTATTATAATATATATATATATACTCATTAATGATATATAATATATTCTATAGAAAAGAGAAATAATCCCAGTCTACTGTTTGGAAATTATACTATATAAATACTCCTCGTGGTATTCCACGACTAATACAGGCCCGTACATACGTACTACGACACCCTATTTCACTACATCCACTCACCTACTCCTATCATATCTATATTCCACTATATACAGGATCATACTGTTATACTAAACTATAGCCGATAATATCATATTAGGAAATTGTAAGTCTCTAATAACGATATATTACTACTATACTAATAACATAATATATATATCTAATCACCAGTACTAATATACCATATTAGCGATACTTATGATTTGTTACATTAACAAACATGTATTTAACGATTAATGTAGCCAGCAATGTGACTTACTTAATAAAATAGAATGGTCATTCTAAACAGTTCAAAATTGTTACAGTAATAAAACTACATATGTGAATATGAAAATTTATTACTACTTTCGAACGGCTAATACAGGGAGATTACTCTACTGCCAACCAAACTATCTTTGTAGTTTATAGTTCCATCATGGATCAGTCGACCATCTACATAGTTACCGTAGCGATATCTCTATTAAGCACTGTCTCTCTAAAGGTGCAATACAGAGGATTGCCTATTGCTATATACCTCTGTCACGCCGACCGGCATCGATTACACTAACGCTTCTCCACGTCTCGTCTATACACTTTCAACGATTATTTATTGCCTATTCTCTTCATTGGATTAATTAAGCTACTATTGTGTAACTAGCCTTTCTACATAAAACTATTCAAAAAAACATATAGGAAACTATATATATATATAATATATATATATTAAATACTATATATATATATAATATATATATATATATTCTATATATACTATAATATATACTCATATATATAATATATTATATATATATATATAGACTTATATTATATATATATGATATATTATATATTTTATAGGATATGGTGTTCTATTTTTCAATAGGAATACTATATATATATATATATATATATATATATAATATATATATATAATATAATATATTATTAAATTTTATATATTCATATAATATATTATATATATATATATCCTATCATATACTATTAAATACATATAATTTAAGCTAGAAATGAATAAACGACTATTTGTGTAACTTAGTATATATATATATAGTATTATTATATAATACTATATATATATCATAATATCAATAATTCTATGCATATTGTGTAAAAAGATAAAGAGCAGATAAATTTTTTGTAAACACATAATAGCATGTGTCTTTTAATAAATTTTGCAAAATTAGATAAAAAAAAAAAAGAAAAAAACACCACCACACAACCA
>JABUQX010103821.1:27500-32500 GCA_015478945.1 Trachelipus rathkii
ATTTTTATTGCATTTTTTCTTAATGAGATTATAAAAACCAATATTTCAGGTTCCAAAACCTGAAATTTTTGTCTGTGATAAATTATATTTTTAAAATCCACTTTTTAAAACTTTTAATTAAATTAATTACTCAATATTTTATAAAAAATAAACATTCTAATTCAACTTATGTATTATTATTATTATTATTATTATTATTATTATTTTATTATTATTATTATTTTTTATTATTATTATTATTATTATTATTATTATTATTATTATTATTATTATTATTATTATTATTATTATTATTATTATTATTATTATTATTATTATTATTATTATTATTATTATTATATTAATTATTATTATATTTATTATTATTTATTATGTATTATTATATTATTATTATTATCATTCATTATTATTAATTATTATTAATTTTATCATTTTCAATATTGCTAATTATTCAAAATAGTGCAAAATGACACGTAGTTATAATAGTTACAAACTTATGAAAAAAAAAAAAACTCACATTAAGTAAAATTTGAGTGGGTTTGCAGATATTATGCTTACATGAAACAACCAAAGACTCATATATGTATACACCAAAAATCCAATATATATGAGACATGCAGTGTGTTTTGGGCTCATCCACACGTATTTTCCCACATGTATTTTTCTACCTTTAAAATGAAATGTCAACATGATGATCATATCATGAATATATAATTTTTTGAATATAAAAAAAAGTATTCGATAATAAAAAGAAATAATCTAACGAATAATTAGAACGCGTGTAATGAAGTTTCAGAAATAGACTGAAGAAAAAAATATCAAATATTGAAAGGTTGAAAGAGATAATAATTATATTTAATTATAATAATAATTATATATTTAATAATAATAATTGAATTAAAAAATTATATTTACATACGAGTGAAAATAGTAATAGTAATGAGGTATATTTATTCAAATGTTTAATAAATTCAAATTTATTCAATAAAAAAAGATATAAACAATTCAAATAGAAAATAGTAAAAATATTGGCCGAAATAAAGAATATTGACGTAGCTTGATAACCAAAGATATTTGAATTTTATTATATTATTATTATTATATTATTATTATTATTATTATTATTATTTAATATAATTATTAATTATTATTTATTATTATATTTATTTTTATATCAATAATTATCTATTAACATTGTTATCAGATTATTATTATTATTATTATTATTATTATTATTATTATTATTATTATTATTATTATTATTATTATTATTATTATTATTATTATTATTATTATTATTATTAAAATTCATTGTTATAATTGTCAAGTTAATTATTACTGTTATTATTATTTTTATAAATAATAATAGTAAAAAAAAATTCTCATTTTCTATTTTAAAGAAGGTCGTTAGTTCGAGTCCTGCAGGGTTAAACTAAACTTCGTCAGAAATAATGGTAAATAATAAAGTTCTGAAGGACAATAAGATTCCAAAATAATTATTATGTTTATGTTCCTTTTTCATTAAAATAATTTAACGTTGTATTATAACTCGTAATGGATGAACAAGGATAAACCTAAATATCGAAAGATATTTTTAAGTTAGAAAGAGCTTTTTAAAACTTATATATATATATATAATATATATATATATATATAATAAATATATTATATATATATATATATATTAATAATATATATATATATATATATATATAATATATATATACGTATATGATATATATATATATATAAATATATAATATATATATATATATATATATATATTATATATATATATATATATATATATATATATAATATATATATATATATATATATATATATATGGTTAAAGGGATTATAAAACCCATAGATAGGAAAAACTTTAATTAATGATTTATTATCTCTATACCTATCTTATCTAGTACAATTTTAACAAAGAAACTATTTTAAGCAAACAAGATAATAATATATATATACTAGTCCATTCTGTTTTTAACGACTCCGGTCAGTTTTAATTTTTTTTTTGTTTTTTTTTTAAATATATTGCTGCTATATGATACCAAGAAAAAAATACCACAATGAATTTCAGTGGTAAAGGACATGATTCAAAGTTTCGAAGTAAATTTTAATAATTTTTAAAAATTCACATTTATGTTAAATATTTTTCAAAAATGAAATATGCTCGAAAGTACCTACACTTAACAAAAACCAATACATATTTGAAAATCAGCGATAGGGCTTATTATAAAAATGTAAAAAAATAAAATAAAAAAAAATAATAAGACCCTATATATATATTTTTTTCGTATATGAAATATCTCGAAAAAGTAACAGACACTTAAGAGAAAACGCCTTAACATATTTGAATCAGCGTAAAAGCTTATTAAACAAAAATGTAAAAAAAAAATTAATAAAAAACTGCAAAAAAAAAAAAAAATTTTTTTTAAGGGGGCTCGAGCCGACGGGGGACAGAGGGGGGGACGTTTTCCATACCGGTGGCGATGGCCGGAAGGGCACCATCGCGACACCCAAATACGAAAGAGCGGGGTTCCGGAGACCCTCCCGGAGGGGGGGAAATAGTTCTACCCTGTAGTTCGCCCCGAAGGCCGAGAAGACCCCGACTCCTGCCATCTTTGCGGTTTTACTATGGTATTCCTTTAGTAAAAAAAAAAAAAAAAAAAAATTAAAAATGACGGAGTCGTAAAACCGAAAAGGTCCTATATATTTTTGAAATCATGTTCGTTACCACTTAAATTGATTGTTAGTATCATATACTAGAAATATATTTAAAAAAAAATTAATAAAAATTCAAAACTGACGGGTCGTAAAACAGATAAGGTCCTATATATATATAGATATAATTATATAAGTATATATATATATATAATATATATATATATATATATATATATAATATATATATATATATATATATAATTATATCTTGTTTTTATATATATATTTATAATAACTATTATATAAATATATAATATATAATATATTAATATATATATATATATATATAATATATATATTTATATATATATATACATATATATATATATATATATATATTATATATATATATATAATTATAATAATATATATATATATATATAATATATATATATATAATATAATATTATATATATATAGAAGGATATATATATATATTAATATAAGTAATTATGTAAATCGTACCCTTATTAAAAAGGCAGACGAGAAATTATGAAAAAAAGTACCTTCAGGAACAAATTCTGTATTTTACGAAACTTTTTTTTTCTTTTTGGACAGCGAAAAAAAATTATAATTAATATTATAAATGCTACAAATTTCAACTAAATGCAAGTTTATTTTCTTGTATTCAATTCATAATACTGTAGAAAGGCTATTAATGTAATTTTATTGAAATATGAAATCTTGAGGCCCAATACAATCAACGTGAACAAATACAAAGGTAAAACTAAATAAATATTTTGAAACTACGCTTATTTTATTTGAGATAAAATAACTTAAAAACAAGTCTGAGTAACTTTAATTATTAATTAAATTAAATTATTTCAAATTAATTATATTATGCTTTACAGGAATAAAATGAGCTGAAATAAATTACAATTATGAAATTTTTAGAAAAATTTCGCTTTACGTCTATAATTTGGAGCACAACAAACAAATAAATAGCATTCTGGCAACATCCTATTTTTTTTTCCAAAGGCGTCGGGATATCTGACCTTTAACGCTATTATATATATTATATATATTATATTAATTATATATATAATATATATATATATATATATATATAATTATTATATATATATTACAATACACAAGTATCGATACCTTGTTCATAGAAATATATACTATATATATATTATATACTATATATTTATATAATAAAAATATATATATATATATATATATATATATATATATATATATAAATTAGAGTGGGGCGAAAAAATTGATTTTTCGAGATCGAAGTTTTATTTCCATTAATTTCATCTAATTGAATTACTTCGAAATTAATAACGGGTAATTTCTCACAATCAGGCAGTTGTTTGCCGATTTTCCCAGAGAATGACGCTGGTCCCGTCATCTCTCTGTCCAAGTATCCAAATAAATCTCTGAATGTTGGTAGCTCGTTGAAGTGAAGTAAGCAAATGAACCACTGCAATGGGCGCTGAATTTTAACCTCTATGTTGCGGATAACACCATTTTCCACCCTGTGTTTGTTGCTGTGCCATCACAACCAATAGCTTCCAGTTCATTAATGTCAATATCATTATCTTCCAGGTACTTAAGGATGCAATTGTCTATTTTACTACCGATTCCACTCGCCGGTGTGACGTGACGTGACCTACATATTGCCCACCAGGTTCACGAATCAAGGTAATGTGCTCCTCATTCCTTACTCTTTGGTATATTTTAGATCCTATTTTTTCTTGAAAGATAGTATTATCTTTTCTACCATCAAAGTATATTCCCTTTGTTACTATGGGCCGGTCCACATATTGTCCTATAGCCTGTCGTGTCTTCTGTTTTTCTCTTCTTATCTTGCTTTTATCGATCACTAGCGACGTATCTTTTTCAGAAATCATTCCAAGATCATGCAAAACGCTGGAAGCGATAGCAGCTGTAGCTCTATCAGAAACACCAAATCTATCACTAAGTAAAGCAGTAGACGTTAATTTCAACCTCATTTGAGATGTAGAAGGAACTGAAGACAAATCAATTTCACTTCTTTCGTGCGGGGATTTTCGAGTAGTTTCCATAAACATAAATAACACGCAATGGTTATCTCATTTATTAGATTTAGTAAAATACTGCGTATATTTGTAAAACGTTAAAACCTCTATTTTTCACGAAAGTTAGAAAATTTTAGCCCTAATGCGAGAACTCAAAATGAAGTTTGTGATTTAAAAAATATATATTTTCTTTATTATCACGTATTAAAATGAAATACTTAGACGCTATTAGAAACCAAAAAACGTAGC
>JABUQX010103821.1:35000-37500 GCA_015478945.1 Trachelipus rathkii
ACCATATATATATATATATATAATTATTACTATATATATTATATATATATATAGTTATATATTAATGTATATATAATATATATTAACTATATATATATATATATTGAAATGATATATATATATATATATATATATATATATATATATATATATATATATAGTTTTCAACTATATTTCATGGTGTAAAGTTGAAATAAAATTAAAAGGTGCTTAAAAATTAAAAGAAAAGTGAAGAAAAATTTAGGATATTTTTTAAGTTAGGAGCTTTATTTTGGTGTGTGCGCTTTGGTTAAAGTTAATCTTATTTGTGTTCAGAAAAGTTATTTTTTATTTTATTGCATACTAAATTTTTATAGATATTGTTAAACTAAAAGAAAATATTCAAAATTATTTTTAAATTCATTATTTGGTGAAGCAACTTTTTTATAGTTGAATTGACCTATTTGTTAGAATTTAAATACTTTCAAGTAAAACTTTTTTACTATTTTTTAATAATAGCTTCTAAATCGATTTTAGCTGTCTATAATAGAAATAGTGAGCTTGTTTACATTGCTGAATAATTTATTCGTTGAGCGAGGTAAGTTTTTCTAAAAATTTTAATAGAAAGTTGTTAATAATTACCTGTGAAATTTGTTGAAAACGAGTGACTACAAGAGGCTGGGAACCCTCCTAGTCATTTGGTTTTCTTCCCAAGAACAGGTGCAGTGAAGGAATACGAAGGAGAAATTATAAACAAAACAGATACTAAAACAGACTCAGTAAAGATGAAAGTGAAAAATAAGAGACAAATTTTTAAAATTGCTTGTTTGAATGTTAGAGGGGTAAATGCTGAGGGTAAAAGAGAAGAGGTTGGGCTGGTTTGCAAGGAGAGGGGAATAGATATTTGTGCTTTAAGTGAAACAAAGCTAAAAGGCAAAAGAGAGGAATGGTTTGGAAGCTACAAGGGACTAGTTTCAGGGGTGAGTGAGAGGGTCAGAGCTAGAGAAGGTGTAGCGATAATTATAAAAGAAGAATTATGGGAATATGTGAAAGAAAGTAAATTTGTTAGTTCAAGATTAATGTGGGTAAAAATGAAACTGAGAAGTGAAAACTGGATATTTGTAAGTGCATATGCCCCAGTAAATGATAGTGCTGAAGAAGTAAGGGAGGTGTTTTGGGATGAACTAAACGATTGTTTGGGTAGTTTCAATAGGAATGATAAAGTATGCTTGCTAGGTGATTTAAACGCAAGGGTGGGTGATGTACAAGTACAAGGGATATTAGGCCCTTTTGGAGTGCAAGGCAAAAACAAAAATGGGGAAAATTTGTTAGAATTATGCGCTGCGAAAGAAATGATAATAGAAATACATGGTTTAATAAGAGAAACATACATAAATATACCTGGGTTAGTGGAGTGACAGGTATTTGTGCTCTGCTTGATTATGTATGTGTAAGTCAAATGGACAAAGACAGGTTGTTGGATGTGAACGTCTTAAGGGGTGCAGCAGGGGGTATATCTGATCACTACTTAGTAGAAGCAAAGATAAAGGTGAAAGGAGGGTGGAAGAAAAGATTGAAATTTAACACAAGTGTAGAAGTTACAAGAGTTGAGAATTTAGAAAATGAAGAATATTCAACAGAATACGAAAGAATTTTAGCAGAAAAATGGGAAATAGTGAAAGAAAGAGAGAAAGAAGGAGTTCAAGAGGAATGGAATGCTTTTAAGGAAACAATACTGATGACTGCAAGGGAAGTTTGTGGTGTGAAAAAGATTGGCCGAAGTAGTAAAAGAAAAGGTAGCAAATGGTTGAGTGAAGAATTATGTTATTATTAAAAGGAAAAAAAGAAGTTTTTGCTAAACATTTAGCTATTAATAGTCAAGCTACATGGGAGGAATACAAGAGAGTGCGAAATGAAGTTAAAGTGAGGTGAAAGCTGCAAAGAGAAGGGCAGACGAACGGTGGAGTGGAAAGATTGTTGCTAACTATCAGGAGAAGAGTAAACTATTTTGGAAGGAGATTAACAAGATTCGGAATAAGAGAGAAGACGTCATAACTGGAGTAAAGACTTTGGATGGGAATGTAGTTCAGGATGATAGAGAAGTGGAGAAGAGATGGAAAGAACATTTTAAGGAACTATTAAATGCTGGAAGAGTAGATGAGGAGGAAGAAAGAAGACAAAATATCACGATGGAAGAGTTTAGAGATGTAAATGTAGGGCATATTACAAAGGATGAAATAGTGAATGCTTTGAAGAAGTAAAGGAGGAAAACCTTCTGGGTTGGATGCTGTTTAGAAGTCGAAAATGTGAAAGGAGGTGATAGTGTTGTGGAGTGGCTGATGAAATTATTCAATGTCTGCTGCTATCAGTGCGAGGTACCACAAGAGGTTTGGCCAAGATCCTGTCCTGTACCAATTTATAGGTAAGGGACAAAAAAGAGTGTTCTAATTATAGAAGGAATAAGTTTATTGAGTGTTGTAGGTAAAATATATGGACGAGTTATAATAGGAAAAGTTAAAAG
>JABUQX010103821.1:57500-61348 GCA_015478945.1 Trachelipus rathkii
AGTTTTTTTGTAACACGATATATTTGAACAAGTTAAATCGTCAACTTTGGTTGCAGTTGAAACTTCAATCCGAACATCTGTTTAATTTAGGAAGCCCAATAAAATGGAGGAACAATAAAATCGAAATCTACAGAACAACACCTTCTACAAGTAAAAGTAAATCAATAACAGAATCACTGGAAGAATTTCTACAAAGTCCCAGTAGTGGAGAAAGAAACACACTCATTAACCAAAGATGTAGTGCAAAGTGATTGAAAACTATCACCAAGAAAACGATTAGGTAAAAAATGGATGATCCTATCAGTTTGGTGGAAAGCTAAGCAATGTTTACCCACGCTTTGAGTAAACTGCCAAAGGAATACTTGACCTACCCTCCAACTAGTGTTCCAAGAGAGAGAAGAGTATTTAGCAATGCTGGCTAATATAGATGAAAAAGAAAAACTGACTCTTAGCAGAAAGGCAGAAAACAATTCGAATGTTCTCAAGCACAAACCTTCCTATATTTGAATTCAATACTAGTGCAAAAAAGAATATAATCCATTGTAAGAATCTCTTTCATTACGGTGGAAAGTTGGGGAAAGAGCGTTGGTGGGGTGATTTGAGTTGGGTCCCCCTTTCCGCACCTTGGTAATACAATTATATTAATAGATTGGGGCTAAAAACTCGAATATATTATATATATACTATATATATATATATATATATATTATAATATATATATATATATTATTTATTATATATATATATATTATATATAATATATATATATATATTGTTTTATATATATTTATATTAAAACTGTAAGTTGGTATATCTTAAATGCGAAAAAAATGACATCTGCTGCATCACTAATATAATATAATATATATATAATTATATATATATATTATATATATTATAATATATATAATATATATATATATATATATATATATATATATTATATATAATAATATATATATATTATATATATATATATATAATATATATATATATTATATATATATATTTGTACATATCCCTAATATTTCGAGTTTTATTCCACAAATCTTATTAATGCATTGTATTACCCCCTAGGGTGGGCGGGACGGGGCTCCACAAATTCAAAATACACCCAACAACCTCTTTCCCCAACCTAGCCCTTCTGAAAGAGATTTTAACAATGGATTATTAACTTTTTGCACTGGTACTGAAATCCAAAATAGGAAAGGTTGTGCCCTTGAGGAACCAATTTTTCTGTCTTTTCTGCTGAGAGTCTGTTTCTCTTTTCATCATATATTAGCCCAGCATTGCTAAATATTCTCTCACTTGGAACACTAGTTGGAGGACAGGCCAAGTATTTCCTTGCAAGTTTACTCAAGCGTGGGTAAACATTTTGCTTAACTTTCCACCAACTGATAGGATCATCATTTGTATCTAGTCATTTTTCTTGGTAATAGTTTTTAATCATTTGAATACATCTTTTGGCAATGCGTGTTTAACTTCATCACTACTGGAATGTAGATATTCTTCCAGTGAATCTGTTATAGATTTACTTGTAGAATGTGTTGGTTCTGTAGATTTCGTTTTTTTTTCATTTAATGGGTGGCGAATTAATTAGACTGTTCGGATTGAAGTTTTTCAACTGCAACACAAAGTGACGATTTAACTGTTCTAATATTGTGTTACAAAAAAACTTGCCTTTATAACGGGGATCTAAGTAAGTTGCAATAGTATGAAGGTCATTAATTTCCACAGAATCAAAGCGTTTTTCTAGCTCTAGTTTAATTACATCTTTCATTCTTTTTAAACCGTCATCATTTTCAACTTGAAGATGGTTCAAAATGCTTCTTAGCGTTGAGATTAATGGTATTACAAATAGAGACAGAAGCTGTAGAGGCGCTGATTTTTTTGGTAGTTTCTTCAAATGATTCCAATAGCTTAAAGTAGGATGACATTATGTCATTTTCCACATTAGTGAGCATGTTAACTTTGGAATACGAACTGGCGTACAAAGCAAGAGGTTCTTTGAGCAATATCATTCTTTCCATCATATGAAGTGTACTATTCCAGCGAGTTGGAACGTCTTTGATAACAGTTGACTCAAATTATTATGAACTTCAGTGCTGTGAGATCATGAGTCATCATTACACAGTTGGGTCGAGTCCCATGTTTCTCATTTTAAAGTGAATTTCAGAATTCATTTTAAGTATTTTATTATAAAATTCTTTACAAATCTCGACAATAAATATCCGCGAAACCACGCGCAGGGTAAGAGCTCAAATGCGGATCTGATCTTTAATAATGGTGCGGTGCGGATGTTTCCTGGCACAAACTAATAATATATATATATATATATAATAATATTATATTATATATATATATATATATAATTATATATTAATATATATATATAATATATATATATATATATAAAATAGTATAATATATATATATTATATATAATCTATATATATTATATATATATATATATATATATATATATAATATATATATAATATATTATATATATATATATATATATATATATTATATATATATAATATATATATATTATATATAATATAAATATATAATAAATATATAATTATATATATTATATTATATATAATAATATATATATATATTATATATATATAATATATTATATTATATATATAATATATATATATATATATATTTATATATATATAATATATATAATATATATATATATATATATATATATATTATATATATATATATATATATATATATATATATATATATATTATTATTATTTTTTATGCTCAACACCGTCTCCCACATAACTGCAGGGTGGTGTCAGTTGCAGATCGGGAATGCTGTTGGATTATTTGCTATGTTCCAGGTTGTTTTATTAATTAAAAACCCTTGACGGAACTTTCAATGAACTATTCTTCTCCAAGTGATCCTAGCTATCTCGCGTTAATCTATTTTCTTCATCGATACTAATCCCCTTTTCTATTAATAGCTCCTTTACTCCATCAACCCACCTCCATTTCGCTTTCGCGCTTCTCCAATTCTCTATAACTTCGGAACTTAAAAAACTTTCTTAGCCAATCTATTATCATTCATTCTAAGCACGTGACCATACCATCTTAGTACTCCTTGATTTGCTCTTTCCATCAGACATTTCTCCTATCGGCACATATCCCTTATCCTTACATTTCTAATTCTATCTACTCTCTTTATTCCACAAATATCTCGTAAACCTTTCATTTCTAAAACCTCAACTCTTTTTTTCATCTTAGTGTTTAATGCCCACGTCTCACATCCATACAGAATTGGAACAAATATACACTCAAACAATTTCATTTTTTAACCTTCCTTGTTAAATTTCCATTTTTCCATAATTCTCTAAAGCTGCTTAATACTCTTTCACCCTCAGCAACCCTATGGTCAATCTCTTCTTTCATGCCTCCGAAAGTCCCAATATCCATTCCTAAGTATCTAAAAACTGTTGTCTCTGTCAGGCTTTCCCCATTCACCTTTATGATATCCAACCCAGATTGACAATCGTCTCCTTTTGGTTTTGCACTGATTTTCATCACTTTACTTTTAGCCGAATTAATTTTTAATCCTTTTCCTTGGCACACTCGTTCAAACTCAAGCACCAAATCACGCAGTTTTTCCTTTGTATCGGCAATCAACACAGAATCGTCAGCAAAAAGTAAGAAGCTTATCTCCCAATTACATTCATTCAGATTCATATCAGCTCCTTTCCCAATTCTATCCATATCCTTAACTACACTATCTATAAAGATATTAAACAACATGGAGATCATAACCCACCTTTGTCCTCAGACGCCACTCCTATTTTTAACCAC
>JABUQX010103822.1:0-5000 GCA_015478945.1 Trachelipus rathkii
GAAATACTACGCACCATTATTATTATTATAATTATTATTATATTATCATTATATTATTATTATATTATTATTATTATTATTATTATTATATTATTATTATTATTATTATTATTATTATTAATTATTATTATTATTATTATTATTATTATTATTATTGTTATATTGAAACACAAAATTCACCTATATTTAGTATTGATCATCACTTCACTCACACATATATATATTTATATATATAATATATATATATATATATATATATAATTATATAATATATATATATTATATATATATATATATATATATATATAATATATATATATATATATATATATAAATATATTATATATATATATTATATATATATTATATATATAATATATTATATATATATATATATATTATAAATTGCCTTGGTATTATCACACCAAGCCGACAAAACTATTAGAAATTGTCCATTACTTACAGAACGAGAAAATCGAATTTTCGTTTTTTTTTTTTTTTTGCTACCACTCTTTTCAGCAATTAAAAAATTTTTTTTTTAAAGTTTTTTGTTCATTACAGTTAATTTCTCGGTGAATCGATGGCAGTGCAAGACCATTTAGGCTGGTTTGTGATGGTGTATTTCTCAATTAAGTTTTAATTCTTCTGAAGGAGGAAGAGGTTCTCTCGGGTGTTACAATTGACACAGACATAGTTCTGCGAATATTTGGCAAACCACCTTTGAATAGTGTTGGGAACTGTCCTTATGCATGTAGATTAGGCACAGTCCATTTCAAGTCTTTATCGGCAGATTTTTCGGTGTTTTGGCATTTGCTATTGAAATCTGCCTTACGTCCGAGATAATTGAGCATGACGTTTCCTTAATGTTTGGTCAAAACATAAAGTATCAGGACATTGGAATGGAATTTAATGATGTATAATAATACTTCAAATCCTTTAAATATTTCAGTGTTCCGTAAGAATCTATGTTCCAATTAAGTTCAATGAACGGAATATAAATAGTGACACGATAGTAATCTTCAGGCTCAAGAATGGATGGATTTGAACGATATTTTTGCTTGCTTGTTATTCTTGGAATATTCATAACAAACCTCAAGTTTTTTAGCATAGAGTTTAGCTCCTGAAAGATCTTGCGAAAGTGATGTTAGCATCATTGCGGGAGACTTATAGTTCTCTACTGTGGTAGGCAGTAGGTATATTTAAAGATTTAAGATCGGTGTTTATTTTATGAAAGTGTTTACTAAGTGGTAGTCCAACTCCGAACACTTCACGTTAGACAAGTAAGGGAAGCAAAACCTGTGGATGTAATATAACGCTTTTTATTAGTGCTGCATCTCGAGAAGCATCTGTGCCTCTCCAGATTTCAATTACATCTAAAGAGTCTAATACAGGCATTAAAAGTTCAAAGAAATCACTCACAGAATGGTATCTAGAAATCCAGCTGTGGCACAGTGTCTTTTCAAAGTTTTAACTTTCGTTGAGAATTTTGAAATTTTTCGATATCTTTACACAAAATGTCTTTTCTTTTGGTGAGATAAAAAAAAAATCATGTGCTTTTGTAATGACTCTAATACAACATCGAATTCCTACGACTTCCCAAGACTTGGACACAACTAAATTCAGCGAATGAGCAGCGCAATGAGTGTAAACTGCAAGGGGATGATGAATCCTAGAAACGTGTGCTAATACTCCGTTGAAGACACCCGAAATCGCTGCAGCTCCATCATATTTTTGACCCCGAAGATACGCAGTATCAATGCCAAACAATTAGAGCAGCGCAATGAGTGTAAACTGCAAGTGGATGATGAATCCTAGAAACGTGTGCTAATACTCCGTTGAAGACACCTGAAATCGCTGCAGCTCCATCATATCTTTGACCCCGAAGATACGCAGTATCAATGCCAAACAATTAGATCAGCCAGTATTGTGCCAGTTAAACCACATGTAGGAACAAAATTTAGAAAAACTTCACATAGTTTTAGTGATTCAGTGTTAACATTCTAGCACAAATGGAAGCTTACTCAAAGCCGGAGATATCCGAAGTTTCATCTACTAGAGCTGCAAAACATTTATCCTCGTTAACAGTGTAAGCAACTTGACTCAACAAAATAGCATTGCAGGCTTCTATTATGGAATTTTGAATTTGTGGAATAAGATATTTATTACCCTCTCTCTCTCTCTCTCTCTCTCTCTCGAAGTCTGCAGATTGACATCACCTTTTGCTCTATACCGTAGTATCGGCCGAAAGTTTTCTTCATTATTCTTGGGTTTTTCTGACATAAATATTTTACCAGAATCTCGCTGGGCAGGAAGAGCCAATTCTTGCCGACCACACAGTAACACTGTTTCAATTATTGGAAAAGTCGTTTTTTGTTTTCCAATATTTGTTCCTCCTTTCCTAAATTATTTTTTTGATTGACAATTCAGGCCTTTCCCACTCTTGCTCAGAACTCAGCATCTGCAACACAATCTATGTAGTATTTTAACGAAGCCTAAAAACTAATTTTTTCAATTGCTTTTTTCCAATTGGAGAAACCTTTCTTAACGAAAGCGCCAAGGTGATCTGAATTGACACCAGCTCCTCCTCTAGAAAATAATGCAAAATATTTGCAGTATGCATTATTTTCCATCGCCCAATATACTAACCAAGTAAAGCGCTTCAGCCAATGGTACTGAAGGAATCAGATAGGTTCTCCTTTCTTCACTTTCTGTAGAGTGTATTTTTAGTCGTTGTTCTGTACTGGGGAAAAGGTAAATTTTCTGTTGTTTCCATACGTTGTTCTAAAATTTCCCGTATTTCGCAAGTTTTTTGGGAGTGGTTCTGATTTATGTACAAGCTTATATAATTAGGTCTGGATTCATTCTCCTCAGATGTGTAAGCTTCGGGTACTAAAGAATGTATAGGTTTTGTAGTTTCATAAGCACTAGAAATTTCTTTACTCGTCGTTTTTTGAATTTTTATTTAAACTTTGAAATGGAAAGCTCCTGTTTATAAAAAAAAATTTCAGCAATTTCTAAGTACCGATTCGACTTTATCAATAAACATTAACACGGGAACACCATACATAAATGAATATTCGCAGCCTAATAATAATAATAATAATAATAATAATAATAATAATAATAATAATAAAAATAATAATAATAATAATAATAATAATAATAATAATAATAATAATAATAATAATAATAATAATAAAGATTTCAATGGTATTAACGATGGTGTAATCAAGGGGCTCCGGGGGGGTGATCTGACACCCATATCCCCCCCCATAATTACGCCACTGGTGATATATATATATAATATATATAATATATATATATATATAATAGATATATATATTATATATTATATATATATATTTATATAAATAAATTCCATAATATCTATAAAAATAAAATAAAATTAATATATATATATACCTATACTAAATATATAATAGATAAATATTTACCCTTATAAATTATACTTAAAATATATATACACTTGACCTCCATTAGAGGAAGAATTATTTTGAATTCCAAAATATTTTTTAATTAAAATTCACATTCGAATAAATCTTCTTGTAGTACAAAGTTAAACCTAGGTTAATTTTTTTTTATTATGGGCAAAAGTTTTGATTGTGTTGAGTCAGACTACGTACGAAAATTAAATAATACAAAAAAAAAAAATAATCTGAATTTAAATTTTTGGGGTATATAAAAAAAAACTTATCTAAATAGTAAAGATGTATTTCCACCCAATCTACATGCCTCCATGAAATTTAATTTAGATTGGATGAATGTAAAATAATAAGAGCAATTTTCACTTGTTTAAAAAAAAAAAAAAAAAAAAAAAAAAAAAAAAAAAAACAAATTGCGTTAATTATTTTTTTTTTTTTTAAAAGTTCAGAATATTGGGAAAAGTTTCCTCTATAATATTAAAGAAAAAAAATTTAAGGTACACCCGAAAAAAAAACTGATTCAAACAAGTTAAGATATATTCTCCAATTATATATGCTCTTAAAAATTTCATTTCTTCCTTGGACGTGCGCTACTTTCCACAATTCATAAGTCTACTTTCATTATTTTTAGCAATAACTAACAAAATGAAGGATTTTTTACTTGCGTAACGTGTAGTGCATGTAGGATGCCCAGGGGGTTTTTAATCAGTGGGTAGCCGAGACTTGCGAGATGGGTCGTCGTAGCTCTAAATAATAAATAAAGAAAATTACTTGTGTTAATGTTTTTTCCCTAATTTTAAATTGTATGTAAACATTTTTTTTTGTGTTTAGCATGTGTAATCCACGAAAATGTTTGCGGATTGAAGAGTATAGGTATAACTCACACCTATATACTTCAATTTGCACACATTTTTGTGGCTTGAACATGCTAAAGACTAAAAATGTTTAAATTTGAGAAGAAAAACGTTAACACTAACTTTTTTTTTTTCTGAGAATTTTTTTTACGATGAAGAATCTACGATGACCTAATCTCGGAAGTTTGGCGACCCACAGGTAAAAAAAAACTCTGGGTATACTACATTCACTACAGGTTACGCAATTAAACACATTTTCATTTTGTTTTGTAACTTAGTTAATTACTAAAAACATTAAAATAGTCTCGGTGATGCTTGGATATTTGGTATCCAAGCAATGTCCCTCACCCACTCCTTTCCCAATTATCGTTTGGGAATTGCTGACCTCTGGTTGTGGGTTGGTTCTGTCCCCCCCCCCCCCCAAAAAAAAAAAAGTCAAATATGAATCGTTTAAAAAGAGTTGATGGTCGATGAACGACCCACCTCTAATGGGGGAATGGTATCCAAACAATGTTCTTTATCCACTCCTCCACATCATCGGTAATTGCTGACCTCTGGTTGAGGTTGGTTCTGTCTCCACCCCCCTCCCCAAAAAAAGTCAAATATGAGTCGGTCAAAAAGAGTTGTGATGGTCAATAACGACCCACATCATCGGAATTGCTGACCTCTGTTGTTACAAAAAGATCTGCTTTCTTTCTGATAC
>JABUQX010103822.1:10000-12500 GCA_015478945.1 Trachelipus rathkii
CATATTACTGGCCTAAAAAAAACTGAGTGAATTTGTACTTTTCAGCCATTTTGCTCTTTAAATATTTTTAAAAGCATTAACAGAATAAATCTTTTTCTAAATGATTACCTCAACAAAGAGCATGTACATTGTACATGTATATACAAGTACAATGTGTGCATCAACACGAGAAAGACTTGATGAAATATCATTTATACAACTTATAGATTTAACTAGGGGGGTGATAACCTCAAACAAGATAATTACTTCTTCAGATGATAATATCACTATCTTCAAGTAGTTATAAATAAAACGTTAGCAACACGAAGAAAGAAGCCAGAGGGGGGGAGGGGAGCTACGATTAAACCAATGATAAATGGATAGTAATGTTCTTTTAATACTTTGGAAACAGAAAGTGACTTTAAGTGTAGTAATATCAGTAAAGTTCCCAAAAAAAACCTAGACTATGCAGTTAAGTTATACTTGCAGATTTAATAAAAAAAAACAAAAAACAAGAGCCCTTTAAAAATATTAGGTACAGTAAACCATAATACATTGAAATTTCCACATGATACGTAATCTAAGACAAAAATAAATCTTAGAAAATTTGACTTATTGAGACAGGAATGATGGTTCATAGAGAAATTAGTCAGAAATAATAACTGATATCTGGGATACATCTAAGAAGAGATTGAAATCTAAGTAGAATTCCATCGGACAATTATTAAAAACGATAAAAGAAACCATATAATTTTAGGTGTGCGCAAAAAATTTATTTATATATATATATATATATATATATATATATATATATATATATATATATATATATATAGTATATATATATATATATATATATATATATATATATATATATATATATATATATATATATATATATATATATATATATATATATATATATATATATATATATATATAAAATATGTCAGGGTCGAAAGTATGTGCATTGAAGAAGTAAGTTTATAGCAAAATAGATAATGTACATAGCTGTATTATACAGATGTCTAAAACAAAACCTACAACAAGTTGATAGGAGAAGAACATATGAAGAAGAAGAACATAAAAGATATGCACCGTATAATGACGTGAGAATGCAAAGAGAGAGTACTAGAGGGCATTATTACGTCATTGTCTAAAATCAAAATAATTGGATCCTCCCTCCAAAATATATATAACATACTCAGAAATTATTTCACGGGAAATAGTTACAGGAAAACTTATATTACGGTATGTAAACGTGCTATTATTATTATTAATTAAAAAGTTTGAATATTACCAACATGAGTCAAGTTCTATCTCTTGCGGGAGGGGTGGGGGATTGGTGTTTTGAGAAGCTCAAATAAAGAGTAATTTAAAGTTTTCTTAATTGACGTAATGGGAAATGTAGGTTAATGTAATAAGCTATTTATAATGGATGAAACCCTTAAGTTGGCACATCTTTCATGTAAAATACTTCTCGAGTCTCACTATCTTCAAAGTTTAAATTAATATATAACTTTTTTAAATCATCGTGCCATTTTGGATAGTTTTTTTGCCAAGTTTATGTTAGGTGAATCTGCGGATCCCTAATAGAATTAAGAATTTGAAAAACTTAAAGCGCATTACCAAATCATCTAAAAAAAATTATAAAGAAAAAAAGATCCGTTTATGACAAAATGAATCAAAGCGTAAATAAAAAGGGTACTTAAACAAAATGTAATGATACAATGGTGATGTGAGGAAACATTTAAAAGCAGTGCAGCACAAAATTTAAAGAAAAAAAACTTTATTCTGATTCTAGGCTGAATATAAAAAAAAACAGTTAATGGAACTTGTAATGTTAATTTTAGTTCTAAACCGGAACTTAGTAAATAACGGAGTTTCAGTAGTAAAAAAAGATAACCCCCCACAAAATTAACTAAATATTGTAGTAATCATTTAAAATATGGTATATTGAATGATGAAAATAAACTAGTCTCACTAAACGATCGAAGCAAGCACTTCACAATGAAGAAAAGAGAAAATATTCTTTTTCAATTTGAGACAAAGGTATGTTAACTCTGTTATTCTTAAAAACCAACCTCAACTTTCATGGTATGCTTTTGTACGAAATTCAACAATGAGAAATAAATGTCACCGCTATAAAAATGATAAACACGAGGAAAGAAAGAAACAAATAAATTTCATCTTTCTATTAATAAAATAAATGTCATATTTCTCTTAATAAAATAAATGTCATCTTCCTCTTAATACAGATTAACAATATTCTAAATTTTTACATCCTGGATGGGATGATATATAAAAAATAATCTGAAGAATTACAGAAGACAAGATAACTGAAATAAATTCTCAGTTTTGAGGAATAAGGACACGATATATTATTCATAGTCAAAAGGTGATTCTCAAATCTGTTAACATATCCTGCAGAGATCCATTCAAAGCGAAGGATATCATAGACTAGCGAGTCCTTAGAAGTACTGGGAAACAAACAATGTTAGTCACATTAAAGAGACAATTT
>JABUQX010103822.1:15000-20000 GCA_015478945.1 Trachelipus rathkii
TGTGCATTATCTATAATATTTGGTCTATAGTTTTCTAACCGAACTATAGTTTAAATATGAAATGTAGACCATGACCAAATTTGTAAAAAGACATACTATAGTAGTACCGATACAAAAGCATTGAAAATGGTTCTAATGATTTCCTCTTACGGAAACCATTAAAGTGCTTTTAATCATTTGAGGAGTGCATTTGTCTAACATTCTAGTAGAGTAGTCATAGTGGGATATGTGTTGTAATAGTGTAATTTGTGGAATTTGTTTTGGAGGAGGTGTGTAAGAGTGTGTAAGGGTGTGTGTGTGGGTGTGTATTTCTGTGGTTGTGGGTGGGTGTGTAAGTAATCTGTGTATGTTAGTTATTCAGGATGTGTGCCTGAGACTCTGTATTGTGTGTTAAGTAAAATCTGTTGTACTCGTTTGTGAGATGTAATGTAAATCCGTGCTATGTAGTAATTCTGTTGTATGTGTGGTTGTTAAGTAAATCATTGTGGTGTGGTTGTGAGTAAATCTGGTGTGTTGAGTTGTAAGTAAATCTGTTGTGAGATGTAAAGTTTTAATCGTAGGCGTGTGTAAAAGATAAATCTGTAGCAGTTAATCGATATTTTTGATAGAGCTTGTGTGAGTGTTATATTATAAATATAGGTTGGATAGATATTAGTTGAGCCGTGTGTTGTGTTGTGTTGTTGTTGACTAGTTCGAGATTGTGTGTGTGTGATAAGAAGTGAGTCTAATGTTTTGTGTGTGTCAAGTTGTAGGGATATATATCCATCTACATTTACGTTCAAGTTTAGGAACGAAATATGTACGGGTGGGCCAAGATGGCCAAAAATTGAGCGTGGGCAAACAATTCTGTACCCTGGTATCTGGCAAGCTTTTGGAGAAAAGGCCAAGGACAAAAAGGTAAAGACATTCAAATTACAAAAAACAAAAAAAAAATAAAAAAAAAAAAAAAAAAAAAAAAGGGTGCTAAGCCCCTAAAGGGTGGCCAAAAATTAGGGTGGGGCCCAAAATTGACCACATGGTTAGTTATCGGCAAGGTCAAGGAGCTCGAAAATAATTCAATGTCGTCAAAACAAGGTTTAAACGCACATCAAAAAGGGCTGATTAGATCACACTCAAAAAAAGGAAAGACATATATACAATAAAAATTACTCTGGTGGGTCAAAACCTTGACCCCATAGGTGCAGGTAATCTGTCAAAGTTGGAGCAAAGGTCTAAGAATCAAGAAAAGGTTTAATGACATTTCAAAAGAGAGGGCTAAGCCCCTTAACTAAGGTTTGACCAAAAATTAGTGTGTGGGCCATAAATTGACCCATGGAAGACCAAAGGTTGGGTACCAAAAATAAATAAGGGAAAGGGTTTGTGAGTACAACGGTTGCTTATACACTCGCCGAACCGATTATGCGCCATCTCTTAATTCGTTAAGTGGTATGCTTAAGTAAAATTTACGGTTGGCGAAAAATATTAGGGTTTGCCTAAAAAAAATTTTTTAGGGTTGCCAAAAAAAAATAGGGTTGCCAAAAAAATTAGGTTGTTGCCAAAAAATTTGGGTTCTCTCAAAAATTTTAGGGTTGCTCACCATGAAAGGGTCAAGGCATAAAAAAGATGAGGTTCGCTTGGTCAAAAAAGGGTCAAGGTCAGGGTTTAAAAAGGGGCAGGTGCGCAGGTTACCTGACCGAGCGTCCAATATCGACTCGCTTACTACTTCAATTCTTCGACATATATTACTCTCAAAAACATTAATAAAACCTCCCAACGCAGTGGAAAGCCACTCCCTAAGCAGTATTTATCACATCCCGTGCAGCACATGCAACCTTACCTACATAGGAGAATCAATAGATTGGAAAAGAAGGAAGAAAATCTCAACATACAGATGATCTGAATCAAGTACAAAGATAAACTCAGCTCTATAATCCCACCTACAGGGCGCACTTTTTTGTAAATCAATCTTTCAATATAAACCAATTTCAATTCTAGTTTGACCTATAATATTAGTCATACAGGTCATCGTAAAATCGTGGAGTCATTTTGTATATACAATATCGAAAAAATCATACAAATACAGATATCCTTTGTATAGGTGAGGTTAATTAAGATGGATTTTATTCTCAATAAATACCTAAAATCGTTTTCAAACTTTTTTTCAAGACACACAACTGAGAAAATAAAAATGTAACTCAACTAAATTGATTCTTCCTTCCTTTTGCGAAACTTCATAATAAGTAAAATCTTAACGTACCTGAGTAAGAGACCTCGCTTATTATATTATATATCGTGACGAGGTGATTAAGCTCGTTACTGTATATATTTTATTTATTGTTTTTAAATATTTATATTGCCAATTAAGTTATAGATTTTATTCTGCTTTACAAAAAAAAGGGCTTTTTAATATAAAGTATATATATATATTAATATATATATATATATATATATAATATATTATAATTATTAATAAATATTTTTAAATTTGTAGGTATTTTATAATTTATACATATTTATATATTGATATTAATTATTAAACTTAATATTAGAGGGCCATCAAAAATATATAAGTTCCCAGACATTTGTATATTATATAACATATATATATATATAATAGAATTATTATTATCTTATATATATATATAATATACTAATACCTCAAAATAAATACTATTATATTTATATGTATCTAAATATATTATATATATATAAATTATTAGTATTATTATAAGTATTATTATATATATATATACTATGCTATATATCTGATTATACATTATATATATATATATATAAATTTATATATATATATATATAATTATATATACTCTTAATATACTCACTATTCTCATTCTTTGCAATCTGTTATATAGATACTATAGCGTAGAGTATTTGGAAAATTTTACCTACCCCCCCTATCTATATCCATATTTGTATTGAATATTATATAATTGTATATATAAGTAATATAATTATTTTTTAACTATATATACTCGATTAATAATTAGCTTATATATATATATATATATATTATATGATATTATTTTATTATAGTATATATATATCCATAATATTAATAATAACAATTTATACTTTCAAGATGTATGTATTATATATTAGAGCTCTAGTATATATTATGTAGAATTAAAATAATTAGTATAATAAAGTATGATATATATATATATATATTATATATATAAGGTATAATATATATACTTTTAGTGAGCATATAGTATAATGATACTATTTATATATTATTATACTTTTATTTTATATCTAAATATATGATATATGTCAAGTGCTGACTTAAATAGTATTTTCATTAATTTTGTTGGGATTTTTAATGACCCTCAAGTCCCAGTAGCTGGGCTATATTGAAGGACCAAAAGAGCAAAGAAGATGGCACTTTTTATAAACGGCCGTACCTTCAGGAAATCTTCAGACGGCCGGGGTACCACTTTCGCTCGATTGGTTCGAAGTTAGCCAATGAATAGTGGGGAAGGATATAAACTTGTAGTCAGTGTCTGGGGATTAGCCGTTCATATATTTCTTAAGAAAACTCATAATGATACAGTAAAACGGAATAAATTGCTGGAATGCTGCTGGTCCAATGCTTGTCCAGAAAATGTAAAAAAAAAAATAAATAAAAAATATAATATTATATATTATATATAATATGTATATAAATATTATATTATATAATATAATATATATATATAATATAATATATATATATATTAGTATCACTATATATAATATATATATATATATTATATAATAATATATATATTATCTCAAAAAAACTACAATAGCTACAGCGAAATAATTAGAATACATTTTTGGAATTCATCGTTAAATTTTGGATAGGAAAATGTTTAACCAAAATAAAAAATAAAGAGCCATTGTCATACAAGTGTTAATAATTATTCAGTAATTGGATGCCAATCACGTAGGTCTACATTAACAATGAGAGTATTTCCTGGTTCTTCGTTAAAATAAAACTTTTCTATTTAATTTTTTTTTATTTATCTAAAGAAAATACCCAAGGTGTATATAATATTATGTTTATATACACGCGGCCCGATGGCCAGGAGTTGGGTCTTTCGGTACCTCCGGGGAACACGGGTATAGATTATTTCCTCCCGGCCTCCGGTGGAGGCATCCGGAAGCCCCCGCTCTTTGGTAATTTGGGATTAGTCGCTTTAGTGGGGTTCCTCCGCCCCCTTCCCCTACGGGTATGGTGAAAACATCCCCCCCTATGTTCCCCGTCGGTCGAGCCCCCTAATTTATTGTGCCGTATAAAGCAAAAAAAAATTATTTTTACCATTTTTACCTAGGTGTGATATTTTTACTTTGATGGATTCCAAAAAATGGATTAAATTCCTTTTCGCTGTATGACTATTTGTAAGTTTATTGAGATATATATATATATTATATATATATATAATAAATATATATATCCTATATAAATAATATAATTTAATATATATATAATATTATAATTATATAATATAATATATATAAATAATATAATAGATATATTATTTATTTTATTTTATTTTTTATATTATATATTTACATTTCTGGACAGCATTGGTTAACCAGCATTCCATCACAATGTATTCCTGTTTATACTGTAGCATTAATAGTTTTTTATAGTAATTACAATATGTATACAATTACCTACAGGACGCTGGCCAAACTTGTGAGTTATTAATATCATATATATATTAATTATATTAATTATTATATATTATATATAGTAATTAAGATATATAAATATTATCTGATATAATATATATATTAATATAGATATATTATATTATATATAGTATATATATTTATTATTATAGAATTATATATATTATATTATATATTATATTTATATATACCCGTGTGGACTTCTTTCGTGTGGACCGGGTTATGTAATTTATATTATATATAGTATAATATATTATATATATATATTTAAGCCTATATATATATATATATATTATATATATTTATATTATATATTTAAT